>HF972818.1:156367-166962 GCA_000604185.2 Neurospora sublineolata FGSC 5508 | reverse complement strand
GGCACCACCACCGCCGCCAACCGTATTATTCCAAGACCCGTACCCAGAAGATGATGACGAGTTCCCAAACCCTTCATACCCTCCCAAGCTCGGAGGAAGATCCTCCACTTTCGTCCCCCATTCACTCTCCCTATCACCAAGCGTCAAGACCAGCTCCTTCCCTTCTGTGAAAAAGCTATGATCGATCCAGTTCTTGGTGTACTTGGTCCCATCAAGCGTGACATTCTGGATGTAGATGTTCTTGTAACTAGGGTCAAAGTTCACATTCCTGACCCTCGCAACCTTGCCCGTCAACGGGTTCGTAATATTCACCGACTCAAAAAACGGCGGAGTAATCAGGTACACGTTCTGCCCCGGATTGGGAAAGAGGCCCATCATGGAGAATGCCACGAACGAGCCCATTGCGCCGCTGTCGTCGTTGCCCGGCAGACCGTCGGGGGTGGTGCGGAAGAATCCGGGGATGTAATAATGAGCACGCTTGGCGGAAAGAGCTGGTCGTCCGGCGTAGTGGTACTGGAAGACCGTGAGGAAGGACGGTTCGTTACCGATATACGTGATGTTCTGGTCATGCAGATAGTTCAGGCGGTCGACGAAGCGATTCGGGCCGCCGTACAGGCTGATCAGCGTTGCTTGGTCGTGGGGCACGTAGAAGCCGTACTCCCAGATGGAGGACTCGTATGTCTCTGGCCCGTTGTTTTGGAGGGAGCAGACGCTGAAGTCGTCGTGGTTGGAGCAGTTCAGGGGGTTCTGATAGCCCCAGGTCCCATTAAGATAGCGAGGTTCGAAAAAACCGGTGAAGCCGGTGTCGGTGCCGTTCCACCAGAAGGAGGTCTGATCTTCTTTGTAGAGGTTGCGCCAGTTACCGCTGGAAAGAGTGTACTTCTCCTGGTCGGTGGTTCTGCCAGAGGCCTTGGCCATTTCGGCGATGCAGAAATCGTTGTAGGCGTATTCGAGCGTGCGGGAGATGGAGCGCGTCAATGTGCCGAAACCTTTCCAGTCAAAATCTTGGACGGGGATGTA
Source organism: Neurospora sublineolata FGSC 5508 (assembly GCA_000604185.2). Taxonomy (NCBI): domain Eukaryota; kingdom Fungi; phylum Ascomycota; class Sordariomycetes; order Sordariales; family Sordariaceae; genus Neurospora; species Neurospora sublineolata. The sequence continues at coordinate 165,942 of HF972818.1, read as the reverse complement.
ACCAAGAGTATGCCAGCTGTCGAGGCCACCGCGTCCCTGGCAGCACCAATCGAATGGCTCGACCTCGGCATCTTTGACAACAGCGGCGTAGCCATCCTCCCACTTAGAATAACTAAATTAGCATGGATGGTGGGTGACCTAGATGGGATGAGACGTACATTGATGCCTCCTTTAAGACCCTTGATGTATGCATCTGCCAGTACAACATCGGCATTCGAGCCACCCTATGAGAGATTATCAGAAGAGTCCTCTACCTTGGGCAGATTGCATATACCTGTGTATAGCCTTTATTGAGACTCATTCTGCAATCCGGAAGCCATCCAACATGCCGATACGTGTCAATGAGGGAGCGAATCATCTGAGTGACTGTCGTCGGGTCCGTGATGGTGAGAAACGGGAGCTGAGATCGAAAGAGATCCCATATGCTGCGACTGTGAGCAAAGAACAGACACTTTTAGAATTTAACAGGACATACCAGTAAAATGAATCAAAGTAAGGCTCGCTGCTAGACCACAGCGGGTTTTCTCCCGTATAGTTTTGCGGATTGATATAGGTACGGTATATGCCACTGTAAAAGTTGGTGATAAAGGATTTATTCACGCCCTTCGTTGAGACCCTGATTCCGCCCATCTTGGCCTTCCATTGCTCTGTTGCTGCCTTGGAAATCCGCTCAAAGTCAAAGTCGGGGATCTCAGACTCGGCGTGTCTGCATGCTTGTTCGACACTGATGAAACTCGTTGCGGTTCTTGCCAGAATCGGCTTGGCTCCGGATTTGAACCTCACAAATGCACCCCCCGGAAGAGGATAGCCATTGATCGATCTGGAGATAGCCATGTTTTTGACGGAGGCGCTGGCTCGGCTGTCCGCAAAGATGCCGTTATCCAAGATCTCGGCTCCGGAGAAGTCAGTACAGAAGTAGAGGACGTAGTTCCCCTGACCGAAGCTGGGCAGAAAACGAGCACTTCCGGTGATGCGGCCCGTTTTCTCCTCGACTGATACTGTTCCATTGTCCTGCCTCGAGTTGGACAGATCAGTAAGATCCTGTAAAATGAGCGGCTGCGCGGCTTCTCCAATGGTGCTATTTTCAGGGAAAGTGAATCTGAAAAGAGCGGTATGTTGAGTAGCAGTCATGTCTGCTCGGATACCGGTGTTTAGTGTAATTCCGAATGTCCCAGGCCTGGCAGAGACGCTGGAATTATCAAACCCGCCAAAATTGGCCCGCGTCTTCTTAGGAAATGCACATCGGTTAATATCTCCTCCGGGGCAGCTATTGTAGGCAAACAAGGCAAAATTGCCCAAGGATGGACTGCCACCGGTACCACTGTCATGCATCATGCTGAAGCCAGTAACTGGGGCGCCATCCAGAGTAAAGCCACCTTGGTTTGAGGTGCTGTTGGTGTCGGCCACAGCCTTGGCCATGCCGTATGGGAGTGAGGCTCCGGGAAAGACATTACCGCCGTTGCTTGCGCCGATCAAAGGGTCGACATATTGGAGGATATCATCTGTATCTTGGGCAAGTGCTCGGCCTGCGAGAAGGAGCAGAGAAAGAGCAGAAAAAGATGTCATCATGAGCAAAAGATAGCCATAAGCTAAGTATAAAGTATATGACGCCCAGACCGGCTAGAAAAAGAGAACAGGAAGACCGGACTGGAGTGGCCTTCGCTTTATGAGTGTGAGGAGAATGATCGAACTGGGCTGTTGGACATAGTTCATCCCATGTCTGCGGTTGCCCTGATCGAGCCCCTGACCGTGCAGGTCTCTGAGCACAACACCAGGTCAACCGGCAGGAGCCATAGTCGAGCACTGTTGTCACAGTAGCAACAGTAGTAACCTTTCTGGGGTCATTGGGCGGGGGAAGTGACGAGCAACTGTTGATCGGCATTTTCAAGTTCTCTGATGCTTTCTCTTCTACCTTGCTTCCCACGATGTTCATCGTGACTTCCATTGTGTGTTTTCGTGATGAAGACTTCATGGCAAAGATATTGTTCATTTGCCGGAACCGATTGCCAGTATTACAACCTTTGTATCACGCCGTTTGAAGGACTCTGCGGTTGTGCTCTGCATCACCAAGTTGATCGTCTCGTGGTCGAGTGTCACACGGAGGGTCTGTGGGACGAAATCACCAGTGCGAGCTCAGTCAAGGCACTCCCGCCATGTTGTGCGCGCAGGAGAGTCGGAGAGTAACGCATGAATTGCAGGTGCTTTGTAGCGTAGCATTTAGCTTGGAAGGTGGCACAGAGATGCTGAATACGACATAAGAGCGGAAAGTATTATCGCCATGTTTAATGATGTTGAGTTTGAGTTGGAAAGAGGCGGGGGGACGAGGAAATGGAACATGGGACGGGAAGTGGAGCTTTACAGGGTGCATACCCCTCCCGGTGTCGCTAAGGAGCATTGAGCGGGGTTATAGCGCTCCGCTGGGTCGGATGGCCGGGCAGCAGGGGAGCGGATGCACATCAAATCTCCCGCCAAACACCGAGACCTCATCGGTTGACCCTCTCACGTCTGGCTAGGGGGGCAGGGCAGCTGCGAACATCAAGCAACTGGACGAAATTTCAAGATAACGACTGGAGACAAAGGAAGCCTGCTGCTTGTTTCAACCGGCCTCCATTACCAACCTTCCGCTCCATGGACAAGACGAGCGAGTATCCGATGTTCATGATCCACGACTTATTTAACGCCCAATCATGGCAAACGAGACACAAAAGACATCCGTAAATGGGACATCTGTCAATGACGAAAGGGAACTCTCTCCAGAGATCCGATCACTGAACGCCACCACTGAAGTGCGGATGATATGGAAGTCCACTCTAAAAAAACAGTCACCGAGTCTTCCCACGATATTTTTTCAGACCGACTATCAGAAACTTTGGCTCGTGGCTTGAAACACTCGTGTCGACACTCGTGGCATGGAATCTTCTCATGGAAGCCAAGCCAACTGGCCCTCTGCAACAAGCCGACTGAAACATGGCATGGATGATGGTCTTAATCCTCGATGCAAACGCCTGAGATGAGTTGATGTCCCTTTCCCGGTGAGACTGACTATTCGCCGAAGTTGGCACGGCGACGGTCAGGGAAGCCTAGTTGTATCTCGGGTTAGGTGAACTGCCGTCACTCACTCGCAGCGGGTGAAAGTAAAGTCACTTGGACCCCTCTGACCGAGATGGGCCCCGTTCCTTTTTTTTCGGAATCAAGGATTGCCCGTTTGCATTCGACTCTTTTCAATGAACCGTACCGCCGGATGTCATCTCATCCACGGATCACCACGGCTCTTCGCAGAAGAGTGTCCCCAACACGGAATGATGATCGGGAAGTCCTTCGTCTGGAGGAAGGACTGGATCCTCGCCACTTTCCCTCTTGTTTCGATGGAATATGTGGCTTATTCTTTGTGAGAGCCTCGGTGGTAGGCGAGGAACAACTGAAGGTCAACGGAAAACTCTGTACGCACAGTCTCCGGAAACCCGATTCTACTAAAAGGGACCTCTGGTCCGAAAGTTGTTGACGAGTGTCTATCGTTTAAATTTGTCGTGGTCAACTTCGAAGCCTTCATGCTTTTAAATCAGGACGAAACCAGCATACCACGGGACCGAAACTTCCAACCACTTCAGTCCAATACCAGTCATGCGGCGCTCCAGGAGAGGCACACTTGACTCCATTCCCTATTCACCATATGGTGTTGACTCGGACTTCGAAAGGCGCGGCAGTGATCAGTCAAGCACTTCCATGGTGCTGCCCTACAAGTCCAACATGGCAACCTTGACCCATCCGACGGCATTATCACCACCACCTGCACCGGCAAGTCCAAAGCTGAAACCTGAAAGAACTCATGTGCGACTACGAAGCGACTCGGCCCTCTCGATGCATACGAACAAGTCCTCATTCCGTCAGTACCCAGACAGCAGATCGGAGAGTCCGATGAATTCACCTTGGTACTGGAAGAAGCAAAGGGACGTCGATGCCATTAGCACCATCGATACCATCTCCTTGGGGGGCACTACGAGTGTGGCCTCGAGTGAACACGCACAATATGTTGGGTCCCTCCCCAACCTTTTTGATCGTGCGGTGATCAAAATGGCCTTCTCAGAACCGGAGGTAGGAAGCAAGCTGCGCGACTTTGCCAAGGTTAGGAACTATTCCGTGGACATGGAGCTTCTGTTGGAGGTAAGTATGTTGATCGTCTTTGTCCCGGTCAATGTCATGATTTCAAGTCCTGATTCTTACCCATGGGATTTCTAGGCGGACCAATACACCGGTGCACTTGACACCTTAAGATGCCTGGTCAATCACATCTCAACTTACTTGGGGGCTCCGGCAACATCAGCCATAGAAGCTCCTTATACATATCCACTTGCTTTCAAGACAAACACAAAGCAGTGTGCTCGGACTGCACTGCCGTCATTGGAAAGGCTGTATCGAGAAGCCAAGTGCGCAGCTGAAGAGCGGCTCGTCAATGACCTCTATCCCGAATTCATCAAGTCTCAGCTCGCGGACCGTTTGAGGACTTCTTTATCCGTCACTCCGCCCTCTTCCTCCAGCCCATTCAAGTCAACGTACCCTGGTCTTGGCAATGCCTTCTGTCTTACCGACTCTTGGAAGCCCGATATCCCTATAGTCTATGCCTCTGAAGGTTTTCTGAGAATGTCTGGCTATGAGAGACACGAGGTACTCCAGAAGAACTGCAGATTTATGCAGGGCCACTCCACCAACGGCGACGCAGTACGTCGAATCCGGAATGCGATCTTCATGGGACAAGAACACACGGAGCTGATTGTCAACTATCGCAAGGATGGGACACCGTTCTGGAACTTCTTGTTCATATGTCCTCTAGTGGAAGACGGCATCGTGCGCTACTGTCTTGGTGGTCAGATCAACATATCGAAGGGTATGGGCACAGGATACCAGGATATCATGAATCTTCTCAACTTTGATATACCTAGAGAGGACTGTTTGCCCGACATACCGTCAGAATCTCACGATGGCCCAGCTCAGCGGCCTTCTATACGCATTCAAGACCCGCCCCTCTCAGGCGAGAAGCCATCCGCCATACCTCGACGATCCCACCGGCAACGTCTTCTCGATCGCTTCATTTCCAGAAAAAACGCGCCTGACACCACCCTCGGAGAGAGCCAGCCAGAAGATCCGACCAGCCTCACGGATACCAAGTCACCATCACCTGTCCCAATGGACGGCTACGTCAAAGATCGGGGCATCTCGAACCCTTTCCACGACCATTACGAAGTTGAAACCGAACCACCAAAACCCCTACCCAGGCCAAGCACACCTTACTCATGCTTCTTCGTGATGCGCTACGTCCCTTCGCCCTCAACCTCCTTCCACATCTTCCCACATCAGACCAACGACAAGCGCCACTCCCGGCTGCCACACCTCCCAGTCGCCTTCTGCTCTGCGGAAGCCCTCGACTTCCTCGGCCTAAAAGGTCAAGACCCGTCCATTGTCCATTCTCGGTCCATCTTCTCGCTCCTTGTATGCGCCACGAGCTCAACCGACTTGGTGGAAAAGACGTTCCGGTCTACCGTCCTCGAAAGCATGGCGGCGGGCGAGTCCATCTCACTTGAGATATCAACGCTTGCTGATTCCGTCACGTCCGCCACCACATCTCCTTCAAGAGATACCAAATCCGTAGAAAAGTACCCCTCTCTCTTCTCCTCGACCCGGGCGCGCAGCCGTAGTAACGTCGGCCGCGAAGGAAAAACAGCAACAAGAGACGGGGCCTTGTCAGCCATGTCAGCCAGCTCAGACTATCGTCCGTCTACCTCTAGGTTATTCAGTGATAAGTTGAAGGAGCACGGGGCCGTGGAGAGACTCGGGAACATGTTCGCCTTCCGAGGTCTTGGAGGTGGAGGCGGAGGTAAAGATGCTGCTGCATCAAAAGTGGAAGAACATGGTGAGGGACAGGGACAGGGACAGGGACAGCAGAAGCAGGGCAGGAAGTTGGTTAGTCACTGGACGGCTTTGAAGGATGCCGAGGGTAAGGTGGCTTGGGTGGTGCTGATCTTGACGCCTGCTGATGCGGCTTCTGCTTGAGCATTCACCTCGTAGCAGATTCGGGCGGTAGCAGCCCGGCAGGAGAAGCGGTCGAGACCTGGATCAGGTGGATAAGTTGCAGAGATGTACGTAGCTGTATGTGTACTATGTAAGTAGGCAGTTCGGATCAATCTGGGGTTGGCTTTAGTGAAGTTGCATTCGGGAAGTCTCCTTGCTTCACCAAACATCAAGGCTAATATATTGGAGTAATCGAGGACGGATGGACGGGATGAACAGAGGATCGCCGTCGATGAGAATTAGCTCAAGGCACCCTGTAATTCCATCAAAAAACACAACTGGATTACAATAACACATCTCGATCTTGTGTACAGTTCCACCGAGACAAAGATCGCCTTTTTGATGCAATCGTGAAAACACAGTGTTGGGATTTGGGGTCAAAGCTTCGGAGTTGTTTACTCAGTAGTGGTAAGAGGGGCTCCCAAAACCCGGTGACGTCACCAGCCGTCCCCTGCTTCCCAAAACGGCAAAAAGCAAATAAAGCACCACATATTGCTGCCCCTGCCGGTCTATGATGACGATTGCCCGTGGATATGGAATGGGAAAGTACGGTCCTGCTGGAACAACTGGTGAGGAGCAATCGGTTGCTTACATCATGTAGGTGCTTTGAGTGAGTGCAATTGGACGAAAGGAGAAAGCGGGGAGTTCAAACGACTGTCATGACGAACCTACACGTAAGGTATATAGCAGACAGTGCTCTCTTCTCCCAAAGCAATCATGAGACTCATTTTCACCAGAGCACTCTGTGCAGCAAGACCAACAAGACCAGCAACAACAACCACCATCACACTTCCTTCACTGATCCAAACCTCCCAACGCATCCTCACACAACCTTATACTACAACCAACGTCGAGAGCAACCACCCCCCGAACAAAAATAAAACCAACAACATGTCCGGCCACGGTTTCTCCAACGCTGATACTGGCAACAAGCCGGCCGACCCCTACAAGCAGGCCAACCTCGACATCGAGGTGCCTCTGGACCAGAAGATCAAGGACCTCGCTGGCTTCATGACCAGCAACAAGTTCAGCATGATGACCACTCGAGATTCCAAGACGGGATATCTCCTCTCCCGCTGCATGGCGCTGGCCGCTACTGTATGTAGTTCTTCAGGTTCAAGTTCATCTCGATTTCAAAACACATACTGCTTCCTCTCCCATATCCCACATCAAACTAACCACTTCCAACAACCAGGAATCCGGTGGCATCGACCTCCTCTTCCACACCAACACCGAGTCCGGCAAGACGGACGACCTCAAGTCGGACGAGCACATCAACATCTCGTTCCTCAACAGCACGACGGGCGACTGGGCCTCGGTCAGCGGCACCGCCAGCATCGTCACGGACCGTGACCTGGTCCGCAAGCACTACAGCCCTCAGCTCAAGGCCTGGTTGGGCGACTTGGGCGACGGCGTCCACGACGGCGGCCCGGAGGACCCGCGCATCGCCGTCATTCGCGTCAAGATGGTTACCGCTCACTATGCTATTTCGACCAAGAACATTGTCGGCAAGGTGGCGGATGTGGCGCAGGGCGCTATTACGGGGAAGCCGGCGTCGGTGAACAAGTTGCGGGAGATTAGCGAGCAGGAGGTTCGGTCTTGGAGGTCGTCGCACTAGGTTGTGGAAGTGTAGCCCTGGGATTCGATGATTTATGAGTTGATGATAATGAATGTGCCTAGCCAGCTTCATAGTTAGAAAGACGAGATGACAACAGGCTGGAAACGCACTGCCAAGTCGTTCACGACTAAACTGGAGTCGGGCGCAATATTAGTAACAAGTTAAATTAATGGAACGTTTCGAAACAAGAAAAACTTGATTTACTGCTTTCCACAGTAATCAGCCTTCCATATCCTGTCCCAGTTCTCCTTGTTGACAGCAAACTCCCTCACAAAATCGTGCTCGAGCTCGTGCGTCCTCCGTCCCAAGAGGATCAAGCTGTGCAGCGGGGGACCCAGCAGATCATCAGCATCGCAGAGCTCCTTGAGCGTGCCCGACACGAACTTCTCCGTCTTTCCACCGACACGGGCGCAGCCAATGGCCAGACTTTCGGGACCATAGACGCCCTCCTGCTTCTCCTCCTCAATCTCCAACATCTGCTGCGCGCAAGTGCCGACCGTCATATACCTAGGCGGCTCGTAGATCTTTCTGCCGCGCGCCATGTTCTCCAGGCTCTGCTCCTTGACCTTGATGTCCAGCAGCACGAGCGTGTGCAGGCCGATGGAGCGGTTCTCCTTGATGCGGTCGTAAAAACTCGCGGGCCGCCAGTTGTCGAGGAAGAACACCATGCTGACCGTCTGGCCGAAATTGTACAGCTGCAGCCCCGCGGCGCCGATGCCGCTCATGATGGAGGCGTTGGGCACGGTGCGCACCTGGATGCCCAGCTCGCGCGCGCGCAGCACCAGGTCCGTGTGCGTGGTGGCGCCGAACGGGTCGCCGACGACGCAGAAGGCTACGTCGACTTTATCCGCGTCCCGCAGGATCTCGTCGCTGTTGGACTCGACCATTTCGCGGTCGGCGACGACGATGGGGCGGCCATAGTAGGATTCCTACTGGAGGAGAAGGGTGGTTAGCAACAGGGGCGTTGGTTCGTGTGGAGTTGTTTCGGACGGAAGTCCCCTTAAAGAGGAGGGCAAAAGAAGACGGAGACGGAGACGGGGACAGGGACGGCGGCGCAACGTACAAGAGTAGCCTGGTCCACAAGTAGGATGCTGGTGTAAGCCTCGAGGTAGACACGCTCGGCCTTCTTGACAACCTCGAGACCCTTGACGGTAATATCCGTCTCATCGGAGAGACCGAGACCAATGAGGTACAGCATCTTGACAGGTGCTTGATGGAGTTCGGAATTGGGGAGTTGCTAGAAGGAACCTTGATGTCCGCGGACGAAAGCGACTTTGGACTGCTGTGGTGGGGGAGGAATTGGAATTTGAAGGTGGGTCCAGCCTCCGATAAGAAGGGGAGATAAGGCAGATCGTTGCCGGGATCAAGGTTCCTTTTTAGCGCCATGCCCCGCTGATGGAGCTTGCCCCACCTAAAAACGACCCCGTCGTTGCAGTGGCGTTGCCGCAGCGGCAGCGCGTTCTGGCGCGTTCCTGGCAGTTCATTGTTTAATTGATTTCCATTCGAAAGCATTGGCCAACTTTACCCATCATCCATCACGGTTCTCGCTTGTTATCGAGTTCCGGTCGTCGACCCAAGTTGATTCAACGAAATCGCACTCGCTTATCCTCGAACAAATTTCTACCATCTCCTTGATACATTCGCGCAAAGCCTGCTCCAAACCAGAACCCATTCGTAATCCGCCGCGATGTCCAAGAATTCCTCCGCCTACGGCCAAGCCGCTGGCGACACCGACTTCCGCAAGAAGTACGATCTCGACGAATATGCCGCCAAAGCCCGCGACCGCGAGGAGGCTGAAAAAGAGGAGCGCAAGGCGCGATGGGAGGCCAAGATGGCCGGCAAAAAATACTACAAGCCTCTCGAGGGGCACGAAACCTTAACCACCGCTCGCTCG
>HF972818.1:74452-84972 GCA_000604185.2 Neurospora sublineolata FGSC 5508 | reverse complement strand
ACGTGAGAAACTAGGAGATCTTTTTTGGGGGGGTTCTTTTTTGGTATTTAAAGAAGTCGTAAACTCGTGACGATACTCAGATATCTAATCTTACTCTCGGCCCATCCAGGAGTACCAACCCACCACCATAAACCATGCCTGCTTAGAAGAGACCAAACTTCTTGCCGAGGCCAGAGAGGTTGTTGTCACCGTTGTTGTTATCGTTGTTGTTGTTATTGTTATTGTTGTCCTTATCCTTGATAGGGAACTCGTTGCCAGTAGCCGTCTTGTAGCCGTTGCGGATGGCGTCGGCGATCATATTGTCCTTGGCCTGCTCGACGGCACTCTCGTTGTCCTGCGGGCCCTGATTGAGGAACTTCTCCTGGACGTAGTCGATGCCTGCAGACGAAAAAAAACCTTGGTCAGATTCTTCTTTCATAGGATAGGGGGAAAACGGGAAGAGGTGTTTTGATGAACTTACCCTTGTCCAGAAGATCCTCGTTCTTCTCACCCTTGGCACCACCGCCGGCAAGGTTGTTGAAGGCGTTCATGAGACCGCCGGAGTTGTTGTTGGAGGACTGCTGTTGGTTGTTGTTGTTGTTGCTGTTGTTGTTCTTGTTCTGGCCGCTGATGCCAGAGACGGCCATACCACTAAGCTTGCCAAGGAGACCGCCGTCGCTAGAAGAGTTGTTCTGCTTGTTGTCGGAGCCATAGCTGTTGTTGTTGTTGCTGGAGCCGTAGCTGGAAGGCTTATCGTTGTCGTTGCGCTTGTTATCAGAGCCGTAGCTGGAAGGCTCGTCGTCACCGTTGCCCTTATAGCCGGCGTCATTCTTATAGCTCTGGTTGTCGTTGTTGGAGCCATAAGAGTTGCTGGAGCTGTCATTGCGCTTGTTGTCAGAGCCGTAGCTGGAAGACTCCTTCTCATAGTCGTTTCTGCGGTTGTCCTCAGAGCCGTAGGACTCGTTCTCGTTGCGCCTGCCCTCGGAGCCGTAGCTATTGCTAGAGCCGTAGCTGGACTCCTTCTTCTCGTAGTCGTTGCGGTTGTTGTCGCCAGACTGGTAAGAGGAAGACTGAGGACGGTCGTCTCTGCGGTTCTCATCGGAGCCATAGTTGGAAGAGCCGAGCTCGTTCCTCCTGTTTTCACGGTCCTCAGAGCCGTAGTTGGAGGAGTTCTCGCGCTCGGAGCCGAACTCACCACGCTGGGAGCCGAACTCGTTATCACGCTCGCCGTAGTTGTCGTATGACATATTTGCTGATTGGGATTAAAGTGAAGGGATGATGTGGATGTGGATGATGATGATGAGGATGATGAAGAAGAGGAAGAAGATGATGATGATGAGACTTGGAAGATCGCGGGAACAGAGCAACAGAGGGGCCACTGGGAGATGTACAGGTGATTATATAGTGTTTGATAGTGTGTGACACTAGAGGAGAACCAGTCTAATCTACTAGGACGAGGAGTGGTGGAGATGGCGAGATGAGTCCGATGAATCGCGGAGAAGGTCTCTCTCTAGTTCTCAGCTGAGCCGGGGTCGACCACTTAGGTAGGTGCTGTGCAACCAACGTACGAGAACCCAGGCAAGACTATGTCAGACATGTCGTCGTGATTGAGGACTCCGAGTGACGTCTTGGATCTTCAGACTGCAGGTGATACGCACTTGGAGATATATACACTACTAAGTGGGGAGACGGGCAAGCCGGACCCAGAAGGCCAGAACTAGACTCTGATCGTAGCTTGTGGCGGTGCTACGCCTTTGCTTCTTTTGACGCACCTTCCACACCCATCTTTGAGATCGGACGTGCTTGTGATTGTTGTTGGTGATAATGATCTCGTAGCTACCCCGGAACCGCGGTATAAGCTCGGAGTTTGTAATTCGAGTGCTCTCACCTGGAGAACCTCTACGGCCTGGCACTAGTGGTTAATGATATCAATCTCCATCGATCAGACCAACCCAGACGTTGCTGGATCATCGGCAACTCCCGGGGGAGACTTCCACAGACTCCAAAGACACTGCAGACTCCAAATTCCCAATCATGAGGGACGGACGAAGCTGCGTGGGTAGCGTGGTGTGCGTGGGTTGAGGAATGGACCAAAATGGAAGTGAGGGCATTCAACTTGATGATTGTTGAGGAACCTAAGACAGCAAGGGTGATGGAGGGGCGATGGGATTGCAGTGAGGTCTGGGCCTGGGTGATCGAAGCTCTTCAGTGCGGGGGAAAGCGAGTGCCGAACACCGTGCACGAGCCAGAGGGTGCCACTGATCGGGACTGCCGTTCGGCAGAGGCCGCAGGGCACGAGGTAGGTACCGCGGCAGGCCCCACCTTGCGCTGTCATCGTCAAATTCCATCATCTCATCCACCGTCCGGAGAACACACATTGCTGGGTGACGATAACACCAACATCAGCTTGAACCGACATCGCAAATTACCAATTCCACAGCCATGGACTACGTCGAGAACAGAATGGCCCAGGAAGCCGCCAAGCAGACGGGCAATGCCGAGTAAGGGATTCCCATGACAATCGCAAGCTTCCTGCTTGGAGTTTCTGATGGCGCTAACTGAGATAACCTCCCGCGCGCAGATCCTTCGTCACCCCCCTCAACCTCGTCCTCCTCGGCATGCTCCTCTACACGGCCTACAGCTGGCTGAGGCCCCACAGCCCGGCCACCATTCCCAAGGAAGAGCCCGCCGTCGTGTTCAGAACCTTCACCCCCAGGACGCTGCTGCCGTACAACGGCGAGAATGACATGCCCGTCTACCTGGCCGTGCGTGGTCGCGTCTTCGATGTCACCCGCGGTCGCAACTTCTACGGCCCCGGCGGTCCCTATGCCAACTTTGCCGGTCGCGACGCCTCCCGCGGTCTTGCCTGCGGTAGCTTCGACGAGGAGATGCTTACCAAGGACCTTGACGGCCCGCTTGACACTCTGAGCGATCTCGACAAGGATCAGCTGGAAGCGCTCCAGGGCTGGGAAGAAAGGTTCCTTGAGAAGTACCTCGTTGTTGGCAAGCTGGTGGCTCCTGGCGAGGAGGACAAGGCTGAGTAGAGTGCTCGAGCATGCGAGCGCGACGAGAAACGAAAACAACCGAGACATGGAAAGGAGAGAATGGACAGCCTCTCTCACCACGATGCACGAAGCACTCCGGTATCCGCAGCAGAGTCTCGCTCCGTGACATGTTGGACGCTGTACCCAAAGGATACTCTCGAAGACGGAGGCGCATGGTTTGGTACTTGATATAACGGCGAATGTTGGTCTACTTTAAAATTGGCGTACACTCTACCGATTCAGAGGCTGGCATGGGAGCCAATGACCTTGAACGATCTAGAGTTTGGCATATTCGGTATATACGATTTGGGGTCATGATGGGTGCAAATATTCCTTCCGCTTGTATTATCCTTATATTAACTGTTTCGGGTTTGGTTTATGAATGAATGATATACCACAGTTCACCTACCGAGTTACTCAAGACACTATTTGAGAAGCTTTGTGTTCTCACTCCTTTCCTCCCCCTTTTGCGACTCCTATCTCATTGCCTCAACAGCCTCGACACCACTCATCCTCCGTCACAATGCGTCTTCTCCCCGCCCTGCTCTTGCCGCGACGGCCAGTACCCTCACAGACATCGAGCACAAACCCTTCATGCGCAAGAACATCGATCCCATCGTCTCCCCCGGCAAGTACATCTCGCACATGCACTCCTTCTACGGCTCCGACGCCATCACCAAAGACCTGCCTACCACCGCCCAGCTACAAAAGGGGTGTCCATCCGGCGAAAACCCCAACGACCTGTCCATATACTGGGCGCCCACGCTTTACTACGTCAACGGAAACAACTACACCGAGATCTACCCAGCCACCTTCAAGACCTACTACGAACAAATCGACCACGCCGAGATCTCATTTCCCGCCAACTTCCGCGCCGTCGCCGGCAACGCCTCGGCGCGGTCCCAGTCCGTCATCGACGAGCGCGTTACGGTTTTGACTTGGTGGTGCGACGGCAACGGGCCCGAGAACCGCAACTCCCGCCCGAGAGCGGCGTTCTCTAGACAGACTTGTAGCGCTCATATGCAGGCTATTTTGAGGTTCCCGGATTGCGTGAACCCGGATAAGGTGGAGGAGTATGCGTATGCGGCGCAGAATGGCGGGAGGTGTCCGGGTAAGATGAAGAGGATGCCGAGCTTGAGGTTCAGTGTTAGGTATGATACGAGGAAGGCGGTGCCGGGGGGTTGGAAGGGGGTGCCGCCTTTAAGTTGGCTTGTGGGGAGGTGAGTTATTGTCTTTTTTGAGAAGTGCTTTGAGTTTAACTGACGCAATCTGCTTGCAGATTGGCGATGGGTATTGTTTCCATGGCGACTTCATCAATGGATGGTTTGAAGATGCGGCCCAGAACATGTTGAAGGCCAAGGGGCAGACGTTTATGAGGATTGACGGAGCTCATGGAAATGGAAAGCAGTCTAGTAAGTGTAAGGCTAGGGATGCGGATCCGGAGAATGGGACGAGTGACTACCTGAAGAGTCTAGAGATGATGCATGGACATATGAAGAAGAGAAGGAATGGACGTGGGAGGCTTAACAGTGGCTTTCTGGGTTCAGTGTTTCTTTTCACGTATTGAGTGATGTTAGCAGTTTCTTTCTCTTGTTATATCTAGTACAACAGAGACTATATCAGAAACTAGTCCTAGTCACCAACCCAGGAGCGTCATGAGACATCCCTAATCTACTTCTCAGCTCAACTAGCACCTCGAAGTCAGTCTCCTCTGGAATCAGCCCCAACTCAACCAGCTCTTCATCAGTCACATCTGGCCTCTCATCAAGTATCCTCTTCAACTCCCTCGCCTTATTTGTGACATCTTCAATGCTCACAATCATATTTTCCGCCCACTCTTTGATCAACCCAGCCGGTATCCCAATTTGAATGTTGCGATAGTTCAGACTATCCAGCCGCACTGTCCGCTCGGGATCCCATTGAATCTTGACGTCAAGCGACTGTAACCTGTCTTTTCTTTTGCTTTCCCTGGCGCTGCTCTCTTTGGACGCTGCTTTCTCCTCTGTCTCCGTACTTATTCCTCCTTGAGAATCACTTGTCACTTGCTGCTGTTCTTGCTGCCTTTGAAGTGACCCCGAGCGAGAACTCGCAGTAGTACCCGGACCATGAGTCAAAACCCCCCTTCCCAACAACCCCAAGAAATCATCCCGCTTCATTTTGATAGCAAGTATGCGCTCCTGTCCGGGGTCCTTGTAAGAATATCCAGAGCGGTAGAGCATCCAGGCCCAGCTGGGCTTGATCCAGGTCATACGAGTGGTGCGGAAGTCTGGGGAAGCATCGAGTCGCTTGTGGGCGACGGCGGCTGTGGCGATTATGGATGGGTAGGCTTGGTAGACTGTTATTGTTGCGCCATCTTGATCTTGGAGAGCGCGGATTTGTCTGGTGGGAGGCTTGGGGGGGAGGGTTGGGAATGACATTTTGGTTGGTTGTTTTGGAGTGACAAGTTGACACCTTAGCTGATCCAATGAGTTGTTGTGTTGAGTTTTTCACCACTCAGCAAGATGGTGGTAGTCTCTCGGTTGTAAGAAAAATCGAGTTCCTGAAATAAAGATCTCAATAGCGCTTGGTGGAAAGTGAGTCGATGATACAGACCATAATCGCAACCCCTGACCGACGCTCTAGTTATTTCTCGGCATCATTTTGTTCAGTAACTTGAACTGTCGCTCCCGTTCCCCTGTTCTGTATTTGTTCATTGAACATTTCAAGTTTCATGTATATCACCTCAACACAACTCAGATCGAACTTGTTGACTGATCTATGTATTGTCATGTTTTCTCGCCCGTGAAAGTGGGAGTCGTAGTCCCGCGTTACTTTGGTGATCTGAAATTGTTAGTGCTCGATGAACTCTGCAACGCAACAGGTTAGTAACAACTGAACCGGTTGATCTCCCCAAAACCGAGTAAACTCGACGTTTTCTGGATCACCGATGATAGACAGCTCGCTTGCCCATACCTGGGTACATCTGAGGGCATTGCTCGATGATAGACACTAATACATGAACTCAAGTTGTAGAGGAGATATGTAGAATGGAGGTCGGCACTAGCCACATCCGAGCCACATCGTATCCGAGCCACTGTATGCACCGCCACACAATCATAGGACGATCTTCCCCACACTTCCCCAGACTTTACCCAAGTTTCTCCCATCTTTCTTTGCTCGCGACACATCCAGGTCTTTTTGAACTCCCAAGCGCGTGGGCATCTAGGGCATTCAGGGCATTCCCAAAGACCTGGCAGGGCAAGCGACAGGGCAAAGACATGAGGTCATCCACCCGATCACCACCATTTCCCAGCCAATCGGCGCAATCACCACATCCGGTTCCTGGCCCATACAACGTTGACAGGCTGACGGCCCGTCCAAGACACATCACCACGGGCTTCCAAGTTTTGTTCCAGGATTCGCTTTGGGACATTGAACCATCGAATAGGCTTTTTCTGGATGCGAATTCGGAACGTCAAGGTCATCAAAATGGCATGTTGGATCGAGATTTCGAACAGCCCAGAGCTTCAGCGGAAGTCTTCCTGTGCCGCCCAATGCAAGAATTGTGCAGCTATAATGCACTCTTTTAATGCACTACCTAGCCTCTAGTGTACCTACCTGGCCTTGCCCACGGCGAGGCTATGATGTCGTTATCCCAATCCGTCCACAACCTGGATTCTGAACCTTCTAGATGACCGAGGCTTCAAGGGCGGGATTTGAATATCAAAATGAAAGGGGCATCAAGTTAAGCATCTTGACCGCTAAACGTTCTTCCCCCCTATTTTCTCCACTGAAGGTTCATCATCTCTCAAAAGCTAAAGACTATAAAACACACCACAACACCACCAAGACCACTTCTCTGTCTTCATATCTGCAAGTCCTCCTCCAGTATTCTGTTCTTTGCACACGGTACGGACATCATCGGTTTTTCACCAAATCAAGATTCGATCGTGACTTCATTGCCCGTGGTAGCCACACCTCAGCCGCCCCTCTTCCTTAGTGTTGCATGTGGCGACCTCGTTTCCCTCTCTATCTGGGCAACAACTTCCAAGTCTTGATACTGCCGTCGGCGGCTGGTAATGCATCACTACAGCTACTGTGATAGGCGTACCTGCGTATCGTTGTCACCATGTCATTCGTGAAGCTATCAAAATGCCCATCGAACCCCGAGACCCCTTCCTTTCACCATGTTCGCCCCAGGTTCCACCACAACAACACTCATGATCGAATCCGCGAAGGCTCCGACAGACATCCCTCACTTTCTATGATGACTGGGAAGATCAAGAAGGGCAGGAAATCCGTATTCAAAGAATTGGACCTGGACACCGATCAACCTTTCCACCACTACCCAGGCGAAAGAGAGTTCGGCGAGATCACCGGACTTCGTACAGACAACGAGAGTGACGACGGCACCAGTTACAGGCAATCTGGGTCCATCAAGTCGCCAACAACACCAACATCGCCCTCGTCTGGAAGACCTTGGTATTCCAAACTTAGTCCAGGAAAAAGACCACGCATCAGCTCGACTTCCAGTGCGCCACCTCCTGGCATGTCGAGCTTTACCAGGCTTACAACGCTTGCCTTGTTCATTGCCGTAGTGATACCCGGCTTCAGTTACTACAACGGTCGTGAAAAGGTGTCACTCAGTGGGGCCGATGCTGGAGTGATTCGAGAAGTGGTACAACCAAGCGGCCCTATCCTCGAACCAAGGGCAGATAGCTCAACCGATTACTGCGCGAGATGGGCAGGACAAAGTGAGATTCTTGCTTGGGCCCTTGACATATTCGACTAACTACTGACCTGTACACGTACAAGGCGCTTCGGTCAACGGGACATTGTACCTCTATGGTGGTCAGTCAAAAACATCCCCGGACCAGACTACGGATACCTGGAGTAAGCCATAATTCCTCAGTGTCTCCCAGTTACCACGAACGTTGCTAATGGCGTGCTAGATAACGACTTCTATGTTCTGGATCTCACAAAGTCATGGGATACCGGTTCACCACGGCTGCGGGGACTACCCAGGCCTTCAGGACCCCCTGCTGTGTCGATGGGATACCTCTGGAATGACTACAACAATCTTTACCTGTACGGTGGTGAATTCGCTGACAACCCCTATGCCGAACCTACCGAAGAGTCCATCTGGAAGTATGATATCAAGAACCAACAGTGGACAGAGTACAAGCAACCAAAAACTTCTGCCGGCAAGTACTCGACCCAGGGCGACCTACTTGTCCAGAGATCGGCTGAGGGTGCCGGTATCTCGGTGCCTGAATTGGGACTAAGCTGGTATTTTGGTGGCCATCTCGACCTCGCAACAACGCCTGGATGGTCGAATCAGATCGCTCGTGTCTATTTGAAGAGTCTCCTCGAGTTTACACATCCGGGATACAACAACGAAGACGTCTACGGGTTAGAGGACAAGGGATCGGGCGAATGGGGCGCCTTTAGGAATATTACCGAAGGCGGTCTCCAAACAGACCAAGTTTTCCACGAACGCGCAGATGGTGCACTGGTATACGTGCCAGGCTGGGGTGAGAAGGGTATCCTTATTGGCCTGGCGGGCGGTACGGCTGATGAGTTTTCCGACAACCTCGAGGTCTTGGATGTCTATGATATTGCCAGCTCCGAATGGTACCACCAGAAGACCAGCGGAGATGCGCCATCGGTACGAGTTAATCTTTGTGCTGTCATTGCTTCAGCACAAGACTTCTCAAGCTTCCAGATCTATGTGTTCGGCGGTCAAAATCTTCAACCCGCTGTAAGTTTCCATCAGTGTTCATACCTAGGCTGAGGCGGTTGAGTACTAACGCCCACCAGAAAGAACAAACACAATACTCAGACATGTACATCCTTTCCATCCCATCCTTCACCTGGGTGAAAGTCTCCGACGACGACGATGAACACAAACCTTCGGCCCGCGCCGGCCACGAATGCCACCTCCGTGACGGCCAAATGATCGTCGTCGGCGGCTACACCGGCGGTCAAACATGCGACTCGCCCGGCATTTATGTATTCAACGCCACCTCCCTCACCTGGCAATCCTCATTCAAAGCCCTCGACCACGACCCCGACCTCCACCCCGAAAACTCCGTCCTCGGCAACTCCTTCGGCTACCAAGTCCCCGCCCCAGTCGCCAGCGTCATTGGCGGCTCCGGCTCCGGCGGCGCCACAGCCGCCCAGCCCGCCGCGGGCTCCGCGACCGCCGGCCCCTTCGCAACCGGCAAACCGCCGGTCTTGACCGTCACCGCCACCGCATGGGGCCCCGGAGCCACCACCACCGCCCAACCGGGAGACCCGGGCAACCCTAACACCGAAACAAAAGGCAAGGACCGCAAGGCCGGGGGGCTCATAGCCGCCGGCGTCATCGCCGGCCTCTTGGGTCTCCTCGCCATCTACCTCGGCTACTGCGCCTGGCTCTACCGCCGCCAGGTGCGCGCCTACAAAACCTATCTGGCCGTGGCCAACCGGTACTCCACCCCCCATCACCCGGGAGCCTCGACCGCCTCTGGTCTGGCCGCTTTCTTCGGCTTCGGCAGCGTCGGGAGAAAGACTAGCAAGCAGAGCCGCAAGTCTGCTACCGATCCCCTTAACTCCAACGGAGCAGCAGCAGCGGCCGGAACAGCAAGTAACCGCCCAATCTCCCCCTCCAACAGCTCCATCATCTCCTACTCCTCACATAATTACGGCTACGGCTACGGCGGCATCCCTCCCATGGAACCCAAGATGCTTTTTGAAGACGGCGGCGGTGATCCGCAAAGCCATGCAGAATCTGGGTACGGAAGTAGTCCTCGTACCTCGCACACTGCTTCTCGCGGCGGCTATCCCCGCCCATCCCTCGGCTCGTCACCTATGCCACCTATGCCGGAACCCGCCGCCGCAGGGCCAGGGGGGGTTATATCCTCCTTCGGTACTTCCCCTGGCTCCTACTCGCCGTGGACTGAAGTCTCCCTCATGTCAGGACTGGGCTCTTCTGGAACGGGAACCACACCTGCTACTTTAAGTAACGATCCTAGCCCCGGTACTGGTACTGGAGGAACCTCCGTCCCTGGCAAGATTATTCATGGTCATGTTCATGAAGAAGTTTCTGCGGGAGACGACGTGGGGGAATTCTACGACGAAGCAAGGGGTAGTGGTGGTAGTGTATCCTCGACGGAGAGGCTCCTGGAGGGCGTGGAACCGAGTTTCTTTAGTGTGGTGATGGGGCCGAGGAGGGCGTTGAGGGTGGTTAATGGGTTGGAGGAGGAGTTGGATGAGAAGAATGGGAATGGGGGTGTGCAGAGAGGGGGGAGTCAGGCGAGACGGGGGTCTTGAGAGTTTATTGGGAAAGTTGGGGGAGGGTTTGGGATGAGGTTGGATGATTGAGTAAAGGAATGGAATCAGGCGTACACGCAAGGAAGGATAAGCTTGTTGTTATTGCTTGGTTGATTTCTTCTTTGTTTTTTGATGATATCACGGTTGCCCGCTCGTTGAATAGCTTTGCTTGATACCCATTACAGTCAAAATCGCCCTATATGT
>HF972813.1:86298-99870 GCA_000604185.2 Neurospora sublineolata FGSC 5508 | reverse complement strand
GCTTTAAGACTACGAAACCCCTTCCACTTGTTATATTATAATTGAATGACAAAAAGGACACTGAGCTTTTAAGGAAAGCACGTAAAGGTAGCGGGTGGAAAACTCCTAGAAGGTTTTCACGGCAGCCCCGTTGTTGATTGACGACTCTAAGTCCGCCTGGCTACTCGTCAAACACACATCCGAGCTGTTGGCATCATTCTTAACTTTTGTTCCCCGAGTCATCAAACTCAGACATATACATGTCAAAGGAATAAGCATCACATAAACATCGCAACCTGTCATCACCTCAACACCTTGCTTGCTTGCTTGCTTGTCTAAGTCTATCCCCACCCTTCATTTTGAACCAGGCAAGTATCTACAACCCCAACCAACGACCAAACCCGGGAGTCCTGTGTTCCTCCCATGCCCTCATCCTCGACACTTCTTCCGAGTGCACATCTAATCCTTGATGATCTTCCCAGGAGTAATAGCAAAGGTAGGACGGACATATCTGTCCGCGTGGTAAACCTTGACGGCCTTGTCTCCGAGCAGCTCCTTCTCGCGCTGGACGTCGGCCAAGTGGCGACGGACGAGATCGCGGTCCTCTTCGGCTTGGAGGGCGGGGATCAGGTGGATGCGGGACCACATTTTCTCGCGGGCGAGTTCTCTGGAGTGGTTGGGTTAGCTTGCTGAACTATAAGTGAAGACGGAGAGGAATGATTGAAATATGCGGAGAAGAGGAGGGGAGACAGTAGTAGGGGGGAATGACTGGCTATGGAGAGCAGATGTAGGAGATAGTGTTAGCCGTATAGGGGAGAAAGTACCTTTGCTCACGGATACCGTGGAAGAGATGGTACCAGCCGTAGACCATGATCAAGCCGCCGAAGGCGAGCAGGGTCTTGGGCTTGAAGGCACTGGGCGGGAGGTTGCGCTGTGAGGTCAAAGTCAGTCTTAGGTTCTAACTCCATGAGACAAAAACAACTTGTAGACACCTCTGCGCGGAGGCGATGCTTGGACGAAACGAATGGCAACGCTGAGTACGAGGACGAGGACGAGGCTGAGGAGGTCTCTGGCGTCGGCTTTCCAGCGCAGGCACGTCTGTGACCCCTCGCACCACGAACCCTTCTGGTTACGACGCTCTGATGCCCATAAGGACGCAGTTGTAATCATGGACACCTTGATCGTATATAGCATGCCGGATGTTGTTGTTGACGACCTCGAACCTCCCGGGCAGCTCCATGTTCTTGTCCCCGGTCCCCACAGCGTAACCCACTTCCCCAGATTCCAGGAACAGTCGAAGGCCATGCATCCTGGTCGGGGAGGACTCCATCTTCGACGTCCGATAGTGCGACTCCGAGTATGCTGCGATGTTCGTCCCCCTTCCGAGACGATGATTTTGTACTGAGATTCTATGGCCCATTAATCATATTCTTGTTTGTCGGCGTAGGTCGCTGTGGAGGACATGACTCGAGCAGCACTCCACTGGTTGTTGTCCACCAGCTTCCCAGCGTTATCATTCCGTCGGGTGCTCTTCCTTTGCAACTCCCCTTCTTATTCCTTTCTTCTGTTTCGTTCTCTTCCTCTTCCCTTCCTCCACGCCTTTTTCCCCTCTCCCGAATCTGTTGGGAGCTGTCGATTGTACCTCGTCCGTCGCATCGCGCCTCGTCCATCGCAGCTGGCAGAGAGAGCAAGAAAGAAGTAGACCCACCTTGTACTGGACGGCATCGTAGCCGCCAGCGGGGGGCATATCCTGAGGCATGTTGGGCTATGTGTGTGGTTCGAGAGTCCTGTGTTCCTCTTGTTTGTTCGCTTCGCACTTCGGTCGCTTGCGCCCCGGTCGATTGGCTATTTGCGTCGATCAAATAATCAATCGCTTCGCTCGGTCGGTCGGTGGGAGTCGTCGAGGGGACGGGAGTCGCGCGGAGCTCTGGAGAGGAGAGTGGAAGAAGTGACGTGCCAGACTTTTGAAGGTCGATTCGCTTGCGACGGACGAATCAACTTGACTTCAATTGGCAGCCCTGTTGCCGGGGGAGGTGGTAGCGAGCCTGGAGCTGGGAGGGGACGGCCTCTTGGTTGAGTGATTACGTAAGGCAGTCACTCGCTAACAGGTAACAGTGTTTGATGCACCCCGGAATGTTAGCGGAATTCGTAGAAGCCCTCTGACGCCGTCGAGTTCATCAGCAGTGACAATCCGGGAACGCAACGTTCAACAACAACAGAAGATCCAAATCATGAGTGCAAGCGATAGATGCTACATAACTACTAGACTAATAGCAATTCTAATAGCAATTCTGCTCACCCGATGCCCTGTCCATAATCATACCCTTGAACGCCTGATAGATGCACACCACAATGATCCCAGTTGCCTTGCAAGCACACAGAATCTCGTCAAGTCACTAGAGGTTGCACCTTACTGAACAATACAAGTCCTGTACGTGTTGCCATGTTTATCAACTCTTTGTATCAATTTCAGATCTGTCAATCCCGACCGGCGCCTAGCCATTCTCACTGACGCCTCCATTCCCATTTCCATCCCCGTTCACTTGTTGCCCTTGTACCTCGTCCCCGTCCCCATCATCACCCATCGCCAGGAAATCCGCCTCCAAGGCCTCCTCATCCAGCTCCTCGAATTCCTTGTCCAGGTCATCCGCATCTTGAGCATCCTGGACCGCTTGAGCTTCCACCGCCGCAGCAGCAGCGGCAGCGGCCTCGGCAGCCTCGGCCACGGCGGCAGTTGTAGCCTCCACGTCCTCATCTTTCAGCTCGTTTCTTAGCAAGGAGGGACCGGGACCAACGAGGGGTTTCCGGCGCTTGTTACTTTCTTCTTCTTCTTCGTCGTCTGCTTTGCGTTTTGTGGAGGGCGCAGTGCCCTGTAGTTGTTCGTATGACGAGGCTGTTGTACTAGTATTTGCTTCTCCGTCGTCGTCTGCGTTGTCGTTATCTTCACCATCATCATCATCCTCGCCGTCCTCCTCCTCATCGTCGTCCGAACCAGATTCAAGGAACTCCGCCAACTCTTCATCCGCGCTACCCCAATTGAACGTCTTCAACCCATCAATAGGGCTTAATTGCCCATCTTCATCCACGGGCTTCAACGCCTCGAGCTCCTCATCCATATCCTCATCCTCATCTTCATCGTCTCCACCCGAATCTGAGTCGTCCTCCTCCTCGTCCTCGTCCTCGTCGTTTCCAGTGGTAGTGGCGGTGGCGAAGCGGACCCTCGGCGGCGACTTCAACCGCAGAATCCTCTTTTTCCCCGGCGGTGTGTCCGTATCATCGGCATCGCTAACCGTCTCTGTCGCCTCGGCATCCTGAACCTTCTCGCTCAACTTCTTTTGCGCATCCTCCAATCCTTCGATGAGGTAAGGCCCCTCCTCCACCACCCTCCACTCTGAGAAACACGCTGCCAGCCAGTCCTGGTTGACGATCTTGATTTTGGGCAGGAAGCGTATCGCCTGTCTGACCTTCTTTGTCCGTGGCCTCTGGGAACTAACTACCAAGTGCGTCACGTCTCGTGTCACGGAGCTGCGCAACTCTGCTCCAAAGCTGGCAACTTGCAGCCCGATCTCGGAGCGGTAGACGTCCATCCCTATCGGAACGATTCCGGAGAGGACAATTTTACATCCGCTGAGCGCTTGAGATTTAAGCGTGGTGAGGATGGAGCCTACGTCCGGAATGGATTGGGTGTCGAGCGAGGATGGGGACGAGGAGGGTTGGGAAAGGCGGTTCTGCTCGTAAGCTTGGAAAAAGGATTTGTGGAGGGCTGTGAGGTGGTCTTCGAGGAAGGCGAGTTCCCGGTCGTCGTCTTGCAGAACCTGATGCCGGTGGTAAGGGGGTGGAGGAGTGGTGGACTCGGTGTCGCCGTTTTCTGGGGTGGCGGATGCCCTCTCGGCCTCTTCGTCTTGTTTATCTTGCTGCTCTTGCAGCGCCTGCAGGGGCCTGTCTTTGATCTGCTTCTCTAGCGTCTTCTCTTGCTCTTCGAGGGCTTTCTCCAGCGGCGGCTCTTCCGTGGTGCTGTCCTCCTTGTCAGGAGATGGCGCTGGCGCGATGCGCGCCAAACCACCATTAGTGGTCGCCGCGCTCGGAGTAAGCAGACCCTGCTGCTTCGGCAGAAACCCAGAGTTGATATCACCGATTCCCTTGAAGAAGTCATACGGCGAGACCTTGATCAGATTGGGCCTATTGCGCGGCCACACGTCGGCTCGATCATCAATGATCACCACCATCTTGGTGCTGACGGGGAACAAGCGCTGCAGACTCTTGGCATACATGTTGCCGTTCTCGTCGCGGCTGATGACCCGGTTGCCGAACAGCTTCTTGTCGGGGTCGACGATGCGTGCCACATTCTGGGCGTAGGCACGAGTGCCCATGGTGTAGACGTGGAGCTCGTACATGGTCGAGATCTTCTTGAGAAAGTCCTCGAGGCCTGGCCGCATCTTGATGTAGTACCAGCAGTTGTTGGCGACGCCGCGGGGGCCATCGTCAAGCTGGAAGGACTTGACATTACGTACGGACGAGTAGTTGGGGTTGGACGGGTCCTTCTGCCACTCGCCAACGGTCGGGTCGATGCAGGCGTGAATGATGGTCTGGTCCAGATCGACGACCAAGCTGAGCTTGCGGTGCTGGAGCAGACGGCGCTGGAGGGCGTTCTCGGTCTTTTGGGCTTGCGTCTCGCTGACGGTGAGGTGTGTCTGGTCGTGCACCATGTTGATGGGGGCGCGGTCCATGTCGCGGGACTCGGCGGCCCAGTTGACCTCGGTCATGTCCTTGCCACAGATGGCGCAGAGACCGCCGAATTGGACATCATGGGAGCACGACTCCTTGACTACCATGCAATCTTGATCCCTGAGGATTTCTTGGCCGACCCGGATCTTCCATGATTTGAGCTCGCCGTCCGAGGGCGAGCTCCAGTCGGCGAAGGTGGTTTCTTCCTTTTCCCACGTCTCGCCGCGGATGATGTCGCCGACCGTGCGCGTCCATGTGAACGAGTACTGGAAGAGCGCTTCCTTCTTCTTGATGGGCTGGTTGGGTTCCTTGTAGAGCTTGGTGATGGTGATGGGGTACCGGAGCCGGCTGCCCAGCTGGATTGTCTTGACCATTGTCGCGAATCTTGGTTATCGGTCCAAGCGGTCGGTCAAAGGATTGTGTGAAGGCGGTAACTCGCAGCTCAACTAGGACGAGGGCTTGTTAGCATCAATCGAGGTTGAACAGAGTGCATTCATCCGGCGCATCCATGGCAAGATGACGCGCCACCGAGAGTCGCTCGTTGTCCATCCACTTACAGCGGGGCTCCCTGGGGAGATAAAAGTAGACGAGTGTCTGGTCGGACGAGTAAACCCATCGCGCAACAAGCGCGGGCAGCTTTCAATGTTGTTGAAGGGTTTGGTGGAGGCTTGTCGTATGGCGTGTCGGTGATGTTTTGTTCTTCGCGGCGAATCGCGACTCGACTTTGTGAACTGAAGATGGAACGCTGAAGTTTAGTAGTGTGACCACTGGACGATCGACCTGGAACTGGACCTCTGAAGCTGCAGATTCAGAGTGGGGAATATGTCTTGATACGGTCTAGCGCGGGCAGCTTTGCGGCACTTGTGGGGCGGAATGGGTGGTCAAAGCTCTCAAAGGTACTGTTCTCGATGTACCTGTACAACGACCGACCACAACGTTGACTTGGAACTGGATGAAGTTCTAGGCTGCAATCCGATACCGAGTCAACCTGCCATTCAATGTAAGAAATGATCATCTC
Organism: Neurospora sublineolata FGSC 5508; assembly: GCA_000604185.2. NCBI lineage: Eukaryota > Fungi > Ascomycota > Sordariomycetes > Sordariales > Sordariaceae > Neurospora > Neurospora sublineolata. Next base: position 94,148 of record HF972813.1, on the reverse strand, counting down.
GATCTGATAAAAATCATCTAGAGGAAATGACTAACAAGTGATGTAATGTGCCCGTAACCCTGTGCGACGGGATGTCTTGGTCCAGAGTTCTGTGCGTGTATTGCGTGTGTCCAGTCGGGCGAGTTTGACTTTAGTGAAGCAATGAAACTCGATGCTCTCTTGAAGGTGGGGAGCTTTGCCTTTTGTACCTCTGGGGGCTAGTTTTTGGGGAATTTCTCCAACTCCCTTGTCTCATCTGTGCTTCTCTGATCAGTGTCGCGGGATGTAGAGGTACAGATACATAGCAAGGCATAGTTTCAGTCACGGCTGGAGGCATTGAATGGTCTGAGGAGACCGTTTGCGGGGTTGATACACGGACGTGCTGTGGCGTGAGGGCGTCTAACTCATCATCTTCCCTTTCGAATCATAAGTCCTCTAGGTAGGTAGGCATTATCTTGAATCTGACAACAAGAAAAGGTCAGTATATGGTGTTCAAGCTGACCCCGACATCTCGTCGAAAAGGTCCCGTGTGATAACTTCTCGGTTCGGAAACGTGGCGTCTCTTCTTTATGTGTAAATGTTCTTTATCTTGAACATTCACCACGACCATCTTTGTGTCCGTTCCCTTGGCTTTTGCGACCTCAACGCCTGCGGCTTGAACCCGGAATTGGCACAATGCTGCGAGTGAGGAAGAAGAAAAGTCACCAAGGTTAGATGTATGGTGTGTCCCATTAATGAATAATATCTACTATTGATAGGATAACTAAGTAAAGCCCATTCCTACTACCGTATTCTAGGAGTGCGAGTGCTTGTAAGAAGTATAATCCAAAGTAGGAGAAGTGAGCAAGAAGTACCAATCCAATCATGGCCACCGTGAAGAGTGATATCTTCCAGTGCCTTGTACCATTACTCCAGCACGCCAGCCGTGGCACGAGCCAATGCGTCTGTCCGTTAGTCGTCCTTCTTAAAAAAATTAATAGGAAAGAAAACGCCAAGGAGACATCCCAGCTATGTCCCGTGATCCATAGCTGCTCTTCATCCAAACCCAATCACCACCCGAGCGTTCTCTAAACATACTTCACGCCGCCTGCTCCCCTCTTGGCGCCCGGGCTAGTAGGCGGAGGACTCAACACCCGGCTTCCCAAAGCTGATTCATTCGCAACTTTCACACCCCTCAAATTTGCAACAGTCTGACTCAACAGATCACTTCTCGACATGGACATCGACCCTGTCATATCATCCTCGTTCCCTCCAACAAACGTCCAGCTCTCTTCCTCTTCATCGTCCGCATCAATGTCGTCCTCTTCGGCTTCCTGACCTTGGTCATCCGCAGGAGCACTGGGCTTGGCGCCAGGTGTGGGCGTAGCAACGCTATTCCTCCTTGACTGATGCTTCTGCCTCTTCAAGGTGATCAAGTTCCTGGCGTAGTCCAAGTCGCGATAGATGGCCTGGATAGCAGTGTCCACTCCATTTTCAGCGCGTATCTGGCCCCCAAGTACCTCAGCCCTCGTCTGCATTCTGCTACTATGTGTCGCTTCCCACAGCGCCCTCGCAAAGCTCGCGACTCCCCACTTCTTCAGATATATCCCGACCCCAAGATCCTCGACTCTTCCCGCAAAAAAGAACTGATCGCCAAAGAAGGGGCGAATGATAGTTGGGATACCAGCCCGCAAGCTGGCGCCAGTAGTTCCGGAGCCGCCGTGGTGCGCAGCGGCATCGACTTGTTGGAAGAGCCAGTCGTGTGGGGCGGACTGGATCTGTATGATTTCTGGAGGGAGAGTTGGGTCTGCCACCTTCGGCTTCTCAACGCCGTCGACTGCTGCTGAACGGTCGGACCAACCTTTCGAGAGAATGCAGCGAACGTCGGCTTTCAAGACGGCGTCAATAATCTCCTGCGTCATCTTGGCCGGATCCGAAACAATAATGCTTCCAAATCCGATATAAACCAGCTTCTTCTCGTCTGCCCTTGCCTTGGCAATGAAATCCGTCAACTCCTTGGGCGGCTGCCACTTGTCGCCTCCTTCGTCGAGGAACCAGTACCCGGTGACGCGGATCCAGTCGCTGTAATCGATAGGAGGAGGTACCACAGACGGAGAAAAGTTGTAGAGGAAGGGAACCTTGTTCGGCTGCAACTTCTCGAGGCTCGTGTTGGGCAAACCGAGGTACTTGTTCCTCCACCGATTTACCTGATGCGCCGTAGCCTTCCAGAATACATTATCGAACATCACGTAGGTAATGTAATTATACGCGCCGCCCATCTTCTGCCCCGGCATTATGAAGGCATGAGGATAGGCGCGTGTGCGGGTCCACGGCATGGTGAAGGCGCGGAAGTAGGGAATCCCAAGCGCTTCGGCGATGTGGATGCCTGCCATGGCGGAGGGGGACTCGATGAGCAGGTCGCTACCTTGGCAGGCTTCCCAGGCCGAGGTGAGCAGCTCGTCGAGCCAGCCGCGGAACTTGGAGTTGGCTTCGCGCAGGAAGGCATAGGTGAACGTGCCGTTTTCGATGCAGATGCGCATGAGTTCGGAAGGGTCACCCTCAACGGGACCGAATTCGATTCCGTGGCTCTCGATCCAGTCTTTGAACTCCCGGTGTGTGACGATCTTGGGGTGGTGGCCTTCTTCGAGTAGCCTCTTGCAGAGGGCGATGTAAGGCTGGACGTCCCCGCGTGACCCGATGGTCAAACAGGTGATGCGCATGGGCTCGCTAGGCTTGAAGTTTAGGAACGAAGCCTTGGGGTCATCGAACAGTATCGTTGGGGCGTCAGATACCCCAGATGCCTGTCGAGGAAGCTCGATCTCATGATCAGGGAACTCTTCGTTTCTTGCCTGGTTGAGTGCATCTCTCTCAGCTTCCGCTGCTTGCGCTTCCTCTGCCTCTTGCGACTCGGCCAGGTATCTCGCTGCATCTAAGCTCTGGATGATCGTAATCGCACAATCATCCCGGTTCTCCGCCTTGGCAAACTCAAAGAAGATCTCCTCATGGCCACGGATGACAACAACCAAGCCGGAGTACCCAAACCGGAACCCCTTTTCTTTGTCGACGGTCTCAATATCCTTCAAAGGTAGGATGAGCTTCGTCCGGGTGCCAGGTAGCAAACTGCGGAAGCAGAAGTGGCGGTTGCTGATATAAATCTTGCCATAGAGCGGCAAAACCCTGACGATGAACCCAAAGTACGCAGCCTGCAACCTCTCCGTCTCCGGCAGGGCAAAGTGCGCCTGGAAACGGGCTTCGGACAGAGCTCTCTCCTCAGGGTCATCCTCGATATCCTCCTCTTCTGTCCTTCCCAGAGCAGGTTGATCGTAGTGCTTCTTGCCGCCCTTCCACATACCAGATACCTTCTCGACGTATCCCATAGACTCTGTCGCTAGAAGGTTGCTCATGCGCCTAGACTGCCGGTCCAAGTAGCCCATAAATGCGTTGGCCCTCTGCAATGGGTAATTGCCCATCGTCGCGATGCTTTGCAGCGTGGGCGTTGAAGGACCACCTTCTGCTTCTGCCGTTTGGCCACCAATCTGGCCCGTGGTGGCTGCATGATGAAGTCCTTGAAGTCGGACCAAGCCCGCGGTGTGTTGATGCACAATCGGCGGTGCCGCGACCCCTCCACCCTCTGCTGCCGCGCGCGTAGCCGATACCGACCTACGGAAGATTGGGCTGTGAAAAACATCGCTTCCCCTTAGGATCTGGCTGGCCGACTGATCCTCGCTGCTGCCAGAGGCCACCAAGGCCGATAGACTTGCCTGACTAGGGTCGTCGAAGCTCTGGGCGTACGAATCGGTACTCGCATGTGGTTCGTGGCGGGGTTTGCTAAACGATCTCCGGCCGTCTCCATGAAGGCTGCGGGGAGGTGATCCTGGGTAACCTGTGGTGCCTGGGCTGGCGTCCAAACTCCGTCGACTGAAAGGTCGAGTGCCATCGAAGCTGCTCCTGAAGTAATCGCCGCTAGCACGAGAACTGGGGGAGGCGATCTGGATGGGCGAGACCGGGGAAAGTGTAGCTTTGACTCCTTCGGTGAAGGTGCGAGTTCGTGGGCTGCCGAGATTGTCACCATTCGCCCCGTCCCCCCCCATTCCCTTGGGGGCGTCGTTCGCCCCAGAATCTTCGGGCGAGGAATCCTCTACGAGGACCTTGAGAACCTGGATGGCCTTCTTGCCGAAGCTGAAGAAGGAGAAGAAGTACTGGTACTTGTTAGCAGGTGCGCACAAACGGGAGACCAGGCACTGGTGTCTTACCTCGTCGATAGCATACGTTTCATCATTGTCGATGACGCGAATCTTGCAAGTATCTGCAAACTCCACCATCTGGGTTTCCTCGATGTCAAGAATATTCTTGATAGGAATGGAAATCTTGACGCTGTCTCCATCATTGTGCGAGCGGAAGATGACTCGTTGTAGGCTCTTAACCCATTCCTTTGCACTCTGAGCGCTGTCGGCCTTGAATTGGTATGTTCGATGATGCGTGGTGACGGAGAAGTAGTTGCCTTCTTTCTCCTTGTCGTTGACGCTGGCTGAAATGCCGTATCGCAGGTCGATCTGGCCCGCGGGAAAGTAGTGATCCTTGGGGTCCTGATAGTAGGAGAGGATATCTCCTTTTAGACGGAACCAATAGCGGTTGTACTTGGGATTTCGTTTGCCGCTTTTCGACAGGTACCCGGACTTTGCGATCTCGTGCTGTTACAGACAACGTTAGCGACTGGCATTCCGGCGTTTGATGGTCGGACAACGACTTACTGCCTTTTTGGGTAGGTGCGCATAGAAGGCGATATGGTTCGCCGTGATGTACATGTAGCCCTGGAGGAGAACATGTTGTAGCAGCCAGCAAGGGTACTCTTCAATAACCTCCTCGGCGGTGTCAAACTCGAAGATATCCTTCAATTTTTTGGCCAGCTGTCCAGTTCCGCCGGCGTCATCACGACGATGCTCTCCCGACAATCTGTCAAGATCAAAACTGGGCCGGGCTGCCATTTCGGCCCGTGCCTCGAGCATTCTGCTCATGAGAGGTGCCCCGTTTCCTTCTGCTCGGACGATCTCTATTGGTGGGGCAAGGCCGGGAGACTTATTTTCGTCTTCGTTTGGTGGGGGAAGAGGAGAAGACGGGTCTGGGTCTTCTTCTTCTTCGATTTTGTTATCCGCCATCGCTGTGCCCTTGTGCTGTTTTGACTTTTTGGACTTGTGGGAACTTGAGAGCCGAGAGAGACCGGGAACCGATTGTAAAAGCTTGTGTCCGGAAAGGCGTCGGCGGTGGGTATTGCTTGGTCCTGCATCTGCTGTGGCACTTGCAGGTGGCTTGTTGAAGACAACAGTCTGGCTTAACGACTTTCCGGTACCGACAGTTTCGCGATTGCGTGCTGTGCCTTTAATGCCCGGACCAGCAATGGTCATGGCCATGTGATTCGGCACATCATCTTCGTCTTCCGAACTTTGGCCTTCAAACCGGTCGTGGAAATCGACAGTGCTTCCAGCAGCAGCGATTAGGCCAAATATGCTTTGGTTCATGTTCATGAACATTCCGCCCTGGGGCTGCAAGACATCCTCCTCATTGTCCTCTTCTTTCCCAGTGTCTTTCAGGCGGTCGGGGAGCTCCATAGTGGGAGAGTGTGGCTGGTTACTGTCGCCGCGTAACCTTTGCAATTTCCTGGACATGCGCTGGGCCGCCTCCCGGTGACTTGGGCGCTTCGTAAGTGCAGCTTGACGTGCAGGACCAGGGCCGGCCTGGGCTTGTGCTTCAGCCGGGTTCGCACGAGACTGCGACGAGGAGGGTTCGGTGTTTGACTGTGACTGGGGATTCGAATTCGGAAGGGAATCGAGTATTGGGCCCGATGACGCTGGTTGGGAAGACGCCATCGCGGATCGGTCTGGGAGGATCGAGGGTGATAGGGCTGATTAGACGTCGTAATAATGGGGATAGCCTGACTCGTAGAACTTGAGGAGGAAGAAGAGGTAAGCATAAGTGGACGGCCGCAAAGCACAAGTAGAAGTGGACTGCAGGCAGGCAGGCAGCGGAGTGAGTAGACCAGGCAGAGGTAGGTACCCTACATACAATCAGACAAACAAGCGAAGAGACTGTTGTAAGCGGCAAAGACAACACGGCCGGGGCTGTCTGGTGCAGATTAGGATAGCCGACGCCCGACTGACAAGATGGGAGCGGGCTTGGAAACAGGTGACGAGGGTATCTAGGTTGATGGTTTCGATGAGCGAACGGATAGGTGGTCGGAGGGTGAAGCCAACCAAACCAAAGAGAAAGATCGAGTCGAGTCAACAACAACAACAAAACAACGGAGGTGGTTAGGTTCCCGTCGTCTCTAGTGTTGGAGTGTTCATGCCGCTCTGGACGACTATGATTGCGTACAGCCACTAACAACCTGAATCGCGTCTGTCGGACAATCAGCAGCACACGGTCCGAAGCCTGACTGAATAGGCAGAGAGGCAGACTGCCAGGCAGTGTGCAACCTCGACTGGTCGACTCTGATATGGGTCGGTACCTCTTGTCGCGGTACTCGGTTACGCGTGGGAGTGCCGATGTCTACAGGCGCTCGGCGTATCGCTCTATCAGATGTCCAAGAAAGAAGTGATGAAAGGGAGAATGAGGCGGGAGGGCGGGCGGTCGAGAACAGGAGCCCGAGCAGCAGCTGGCCAGGAAGGTGTCTGGTGGAGCCCCACTGTCTGACGTTGTTCAGGGGAGGAGCCAACTCAAGCCGGGGAAGGCTCCAGAAAAGTGGGTCGTCTAAAGAGCGATAAGATACGGACGGGTACCTTGATAGTCACCCTGGCCTCTTTGCCGTGATAGTGCGCCGCCTCCAACTGTTTGAGAACTCTAACAGACATTGCGTATCACCGGATGCTGAAATGTCACCTTCTGGCATCACCTGCTCTTGGACGGGTGACAGATGACACCATGGGAGACTTGCTTTTTCATTTTCCGAGTTCGAGCCGGCCATCTTTGAACCCCGATGCGTAAAAGATCCAAGCCTGTGATGCAGAAGCGACAAGCTTATCTCTCCCTCTCTCTGGATGACACCCAGCATGCTCCGGTCAACAGGTCAGCAACAGGTTGGCCAACAAGGTGCAAGCCGACACCATTGTAGTGAGACGTCGCAACACCCAAAACCATGTCGTGAGACGTGAGTCTGCTGAAGGCCTGCTGCTACAATACCTGATATGATCCAGCGAGTGGCCCATAGCCTGGTGTTGTCATGTCTCATGGTTGCAACCACTATCGTCAGAAGCAGAGGATTGTTGTCCCTGCCGGAGCATCATACCGGTCCCGGGTTTGGCTTCATTGGAGGCTTGTTTCGAGGCGACCAATTGACACCCAAACCCAACTGAAAGCATCTAGTTTCTGCTAGAATATGGGCTTGCTATCTGGGAGACGCGCTCTCTTGTGTGTTGCTGGCGACGTTAAATTGAGAGGTCGGCAACACTGTCGTGCATCTTCATTGCGACCCACCCATCGCTTTTATTATTTGCATGTGATCCCAAGTCCTTGGGCTGCTTGGTTGGAACAAGAGACTTGAGAGTTCATGACCACTCACATTCGCGGAACTTCACCAAGCACAAGGGACCGGGAGACCTCCTATTCAGGTACACCTGAGATCTCACCGGTCGAGTGGTTGCGCTACCAATCATGTCAACCACTCGTGTGACACCAAGCAAGACATCGGTGGCTTCGAGAGAACTGTCCAACCCAGCTTGAGAAAACACATAACCATTCAAGGACCATAACCCTTCGTATTGACATCAACGCAATAATTCGAGTCTGTTGACACTGACATCAAGTCATCAAACATGGTATCATCGCAAAACACCAAGTACAACAAACATCCAAAAACACCACTAACAACACCCAGCTGCCCAAAAACAACAACATCACCA
>HF972813.1:72115-83589 GCA_000604185.2 Neurospora sublineolata FGSC 5508 | reverse complement strand
GAATGGCGACCTGTCCAGCGCCCCTTCGACCCCCTGTCACCCGTTGAACAGACACAACGCGCCGTCGACCGTGACAGCGCCCTCCTGCGTTTCCCTCCAAGCTTGCGACAGGCCGCCCGCATGGCCCTCGGTATCCTTGAAGCAGACAAGGGAACCGGGAGATCGTCGATTCTCGACAACGCCCGAACAGCCGAACAAACGCAAGATCAACTCCCCGCCGATCCCCTCAGCAAGCAAGTCGCCGAGGAGGCTATGAGACGCGAGGAACGCACCCGAGTCGAGTCCAAGATGAGAGCTGCCACCTCCGACTTCCAGTTGTGGGACATCCTGGAAGAAGAGGTCTTCTCCATGGTTAAGAAGCTGGGTATCGCCGACCGGTCCGAGGTGTCCACGGCGCCTGTGAAGAAGACGGGACGCAAGACCAAGGAGGTGCAAGAAGATGGAGACTACGAGTACGGCTACGAGTTTGAACCAGGCCAGGAGAGACTCTCCATGCACCTCTACGGCCCTCTGTACCCCGCCTACCTCCTCTACGGCCTGCGCCTCATGGACACCTCGTTCTCCCGCTCCTCGCCGTTGGCGCTGAACATCCTCCCACGCATCAAGGAGCTCGGCTTAGCCAGCTACGTCCTCGGCGCCAGCACGCCGTTTTACAACCTCCTGGCCCACGTCCATTGGCACCGCTATGGCGACGCAGAGGCTGTGTTCAACCTGCTAGAGGAGATGCGTTTTGCTGGTCTGTACGCCAACGAGGACTCGCTGGCTGTTGTTCACAGCATCGAGACGCACTTCTTGAGGTCGGATAGGGGCCAGATGGGCCCGTTCATGGAGGAGTTGGCGAGCTTGCCCGAGTACGAATTTGCGATCAAGCCAAGAATTCGTCATTGGTCCACTACGATTGGTATTCACATCCAGGAGAGGCAGCGTCATCTCAGGTTTTGAGCTCCACGATGGTTGTGTGGTTTTGAAGTTGCGCAGGAGTTCGATGACTCTTCAAGCATACCCCATGTACAACAATACGATGTCCCCTATCTGGTTCCAGTAAACTTCCCTTATGCTACAAGTCCTTATTATCCCCTCCTTGGTGACACGTTAAGACTGGCTACCTATCCCAAACTTCGTTCGCAGCATGTCCCCCTTCTACCTCGTCTATTCAGTCCGCTTGTGATCACCGACCGCTGGGTCAATGCTTTGGGACGCAGGCCAATCCGCAGACCGTCGGAAACCCCGATTCACCAGTCAAGACCAATATCAAGGCTCTTGTTACGACCGCTGCGGAAAATATCCTGAGAGCGGCCATGCTTTGCATGGACCTGGATGGAATGCTTCCATACAGGCTGATCGGCTTCTCGACTTGTTGAGCAGGAAACTTCCATGATTTCCGTGTGTATCTCCATGGTTAGCGTTTGCTTGGTCGTCACGGTTTTCCCCCAGCCGGAACCTGATCGGAGATTGCGAAGACGATTGGCAATGTTCGAGATTGCCAGCGGGTTGCGGAAATCGCCTTCACAATACACACCAAGATCGATTAGTAGTCCGGACTGGACGATATCTTTCGTATACATGGTAGCCCATATCTCGGTTTCACCATCCTCTCTGGGGGATTTACCACAAACAAGCCAGAAATAGTCGCCTTTGTTTTCCGGTTGTTCAATCCAGTCCTTGCCGAATGGGTCATGGGTGTACATGAAGAACTCTATCCGGATAACACCAGCGAAGTGCGGGTTGTTGTCGATGCGGAAATAGTTATGCCCGGAAACGAAGAGGTGCTCTGGATAATATGTCGCGTTTATTGAAACGATAGTGTATTGCATACGATCCTCCAGGTATTTCTTTACCCAGAAGAGGTCAATGTCTAGGACTTCGCCGTCCATATACTCGTTGATTTTGGTTGACAGTCCCACGATGCCTCTCGGGACGGATTTTGGCAGAACCACTTCGACTGGCTCCAGGAACCTGATTTCAGACTGTTTCAAGGGCCACATGCCAGTACGCCTGGTTCGCACAAGTCCATGACGCGTCCGGACTAGCCGTAGGAAAACTATGCGAATGTCGTTTCCACCATGACCGGAACCAGTTTCCTGGTGTATAGACATTGTACAATGAAGGTGTAAAAAGCGATCGCCCGTTTCTGGCACCCTCATTGGACTTGCGCCACCATAATGAATGCCCAAAGAAGTCGAAATCTCTACCGTGGCGTTCGTGACGGTGAACGAAGGCATGGGTACGTTTGGGTCGTCCATCAGCTCTATTGTTCCGGCTCCCGAAAAGCCTCCGGTCTTGGAGCCAGGACACCACATAGGACTTCGGATGGCGATGGTTCTTCCCACGCGAAGATGGACAAGTCGTTGATTTGCTGTAAAATGGCCTCTTGGAGTCGACGGAAAGCGCCTTGCCCTTCGCCATATATCAGAGGCATGTTCACTCCAAATATGCCCAAGAGCGAGTACGCGCGATCTTCGATACGTGTGGTGGTCCTGCCCGCGGCCCAGGACATCTTCTGTGCGACTGATATATCATCGAGAGGCCTTCGTTCTAACGCGAGAACCCGCCTGTCGATATTCGTGATGCTCTGTATGGCGTCCAGCACTTCCAAGGTGTCACACCGGAATTTCCAGTCTGTGTCATAAAACCAGACCTTTTCAGGCGCGATAAGCTCTTGAAGCGTCCAGCCACGGGTGAACCATCTGCAACTTTCGAGTTGCTCTTTGGTCGGTAAAGCCTCGCCTGACTTGAGGTCCTCCAGGAATGCAATACAGATCCAGGCTTCGCGGTAGTAGGCATACATGGAGTTGATGGATTCGGTCAACTCGGCGCTACTGCTCTTGTCGATACAGCAGGTGTCAACCCAAGCATAGTCGACCTTCCTCCTCCGCGCCACCCGACATATCCCTTCGATCTTGACCCAGCCCTTCTTCCCTTTAGCAGCCTCGATGTTTGTCATATCCGAGAACGTGACTTCCTCAGCTCCCCATGTGTGAGATAGAATCAGATATCTGGGCCGCTCCCAAGGGTAGCGACTTATCATGCCGTCGAAGCGCACAAGAGCGAAATCCGAACACCGGATCAACCACATCTTGGCGAAAAGGGCGGATGCCCAGCAGTCTTTGGCTTAAAGGGAATCGTCGACAAACTTTGTCAACACGAAATATGCCGCTATTACCGCGGGTTCTGTTGACAAAAAGGGTTTGTGTCGATGGCCGTTGGGTGTCTTGTGATATGGTGCTGTTACAAGGTGACATTGAAGTCAAGGAGATAAGAAGCCTGATGGGAAAAATTCCCCCGTACCATGAAGCGGGGTAACCTGATTGGGTCGATCGGATGCTCTCCAATCTCGCCGAAGACGGAGCTCTCTTCAAGTCGACAGAGGGACTATTCAACAAGTTTAGAGGCACACCAACTGCCCGTGTACCTGCAACGAACTCTTAAGCCCCCAAAACTCGACGTAGTGTCAGGAGTTTGACGGGCCATAACACTTCCCTTGAACATTGGACCTTCACCCAATTACAACGATGTCATCCAACTCCGACTTTCTTACTTCCCCTCACGGCAGCTACCAAGAGGCAGCAGAAGCCCTCGCTGCTGCCCAGTCTCGATACGTCGCCAACAATCCCTTCTCCAAGAAACAACATGAACTGGCCGTTGAGTCGCTACCAGGCGGCAACACCCGCACCTTGTTACACACTTCTCCGTTTCCACTTTGCATGAAGCATGGAAAAGGCACCTTTGTGTGGGATGAAGATGGCCACAAGTGAGTGAATTGTTACCTCTATCACCAGCGGGGCACCAGTCACCACTAACACTTCCCACATAGATACACTGACTTTGTAGGCGAGCTCTCCGCCGGCCTCTACGGCCATTCTCACCCCGTCATCCGTACCGCCATCCTCTCTACCTTTGACGATATCGGTCTCTCCCTCGGCTCCACCACCACTTACGAAGCCCACTACGCCTCCCTTTTGTGTCAACGCTTCAAGCTTGAGCGCGTGCGCATGGCCAACACCGGCACGGAAGCGAATCTCCATGCTCTGGCGGCTGCTAGGCACTACACGGGGAAGAGGAAGGTGGTGGTATTCACCGGGGGGTATCACGGTGGTTGTTTCTCTTTCGGAGGAGGGGAGGCGGCGCCGAATACGGCTGATAAAGGGGATTTTGTAGTTGTACAGAGGTACGGGGATGAGGAGGCTGCTGCTGAGGCGAGAAGGGTCATTGAGGAGACGGCGAAGGGGGGAGATCTGGCAGCGGTGTTGGTAGAGGGGATGCAAGGTGCTGGGGGGTGCCTTCCGGGCAGCAAGGAGTTCCTGTTGGCGGTACAGGAAGCGGCTAAGAAGGCAGGTGCACTGTTTATTCTGGATGAGGTGAAGACTTCCCGGTTGGCACCAAAAGGATTGGGGCAGGAGCTGGGGTTGAGCCCGGACTTGGTCACGCTGGGAAAATACCTGGGTGGTGGATTCAGCTTTGGAGCGTTTGGAGGAAGGAAGGAGATCATGGACTCGGTCTATGACCCGAGGGTCAAGGGCAGTTTGGCCCACTCTGGCACTTTCAACAACAATACCATGACGATGTGTGCTGGGTATGCGGGCCTGAAGGAGGTGTTTACGGAGGAAGTATGTGTCGAGTTTAATAAGGTGGGGGATGACCTAAGAGAGAAGTTGAACAATGTTGCAAAGGGGACAAGATTAAGGTTTACCGGAAGGGGTTCGTTGATTGGGTTGCACTTTAGGGAGGATGGAACTTTGGAGAGCCAGGAGAGGGCGGATTTGAGGGATCTATTTTGGTTTGAGATGCTGGAGCGGGGATTTTGGATGACGAGGAGAGGATCCATTGCCATGATGTTGGATACCCCGAAGGAGGAGCTGGATCGGTTTGTTGATGCTGTTAGCAGGTTCCTGGAGAGATATGCTGGCATTATGACGTTGTAGACGTAGTGCGTCTACGTGCTCTATTGTTGCTTTCCACCTGGCTTTAAGACGTTTCATTTCCTGTGTTACCAAAGATGAAGATTGTGGACGTGGATCGAATGTTCCGAAGTCGATCTGGCAGACTTGCCGATGGAAGTTGGAACTGAAACACTAGAATACACGGTTTGCTTGTTCCCGTATTTCACATTGAGCCTGGTACAGCATCCAATTGGTTTTGCTTCTTTTGCTTCCCCACGCCTTCGGATAACAGCCGGCTTTTACGGCAGTTGATCTCACTTCCCCTCACGCCCCTCCCGCTGACGATAAGCCTCGGTCCAAGCCTACCTTTACGCCAAGTGGCTACACTATCTCCGAGTGGGTATCAACAAACGAGTTGAAGATAACCTCTACTGCTGGTGCCTGTAATGCCCTCCGTCCACGATATTCATAGGATTCGCGTCTCAGGAACATCACAAGGAAAAGACCAAGTAGCACAATGGCCAGCCAAGAAGAACCTGGCACCACTATCCCTCCCCACGTTCTCTCCAAATTGAATCAGGACTTTGTCCAGTTCTTCCGGGACGTCCTGTCAAAGCGACCGCGAGATGTCTCCATCGAGGAACTCCGAGCCCATCCTGAAAAGTACCGAGCGCTAACTGCCATCGATACCTCCAAGTGCGAGCGAGTGGCAGACTACGAGGTCACGTCGGAAGATGGAGCCAAGGTTCCTGTGAGGGTCTATCATCCGGACCCCAAAAAGCATGGGGACGGGCCATATCCTGTTCATATGAACCATCATGGTGGGTAAAACGAGCCGCAAGAAGGATGTTGAATGCATGCTGACCAAGGGTTGACGGAACAGGGGGTGGGTTTGTGATTGGGGACCTTTTTACGGACGGTCAGCTCTGTCTGAGTATGCGCGAGGCGGGTGTGGTGGTTGTGGATGTGAATTATCGTCACTGTCCTGGTAAGAAATCGATGTCATCGCTCCTTCCGGAGGGCTTTCGTTGATAAAAGACAGAAACAACCTTTGGCAAGGCCTTCCAAGACGCATGGGCGGCCTTGAACTGGGTGATCGACTCCTCCACCACTCTCAACATCAACCCCTCCTCCATCTCCGTAGGCGGTATTTCCGCCGGAGGACAGATCTCCTTCGTTTTGCAACACATGGCCCGCGACGCCGGTCTCCCGCTCAAGCTGTGCTTGGCCTCCGTCCCTCCCACAACCGACTGCATCAGCTACGACTCCCCTACCGACTCCCCCTATCCTTCTTTCCGCGAGTTTGAAAATGGACCTGCCCTCCCCTGGGACCGCATCAAGTACTTTGGGCAGTCTTGTTTCCCAGCTGAAAAGCGGGATGAAATCCGGAAAATGTGGCCGGAATGGTGGTTAGCACCGATCAAGGCCCCGAATTGCAAGGGGTTATGTCCCACTTTCATTAGGACGGCGGAATGCGATATGCTGAGAGACGAGGGGGAGGCGTATGGGCTGAAATTGGTGGAGGGAGGGAACAAAGTCACTATCAAGAGATATTTGGGCGCGGTACATACGATGATGTATTTGCCGCTGGAGAATGAGCAGCGGAGGAGTTACGATGAGGACGCGATCAGGGCGTTGAGGGAGGCGCATGGGTTGGCGAAGTAAATTCTGCTTCTTGTTTTGTTTCTCCCAGCGCTCTTCCACATCCCATCCTTTTCTGCTCGTTCAAGGCCGTCACCACCAAACATTTTGGGGGAAGTGGAAATACCTGTACTCACCTTGCTGTCCCGAACTTCCTGATATCCGTGACTATTTTGAGGCTCTAATCCACTATCACCGGGCAGTCGCAGGCGCTGAAAGTCTGGACCCCTTCCGTCACCTACAAAAACAGAAGGTGGTTGCGGAAGCATCCATCCCATCTCCGTTGTTTCGGATTAGGTCACCTTTAGTGGAAGCTCAGTTCGCTTATATCTTCATCTCAGTGGTCCAAGTGGATTTATAAGATTTTTGGAGGCGCATTGGCGCAGCCGTCGGAGTTGTGCTTGTCAGTGCGTCACTATTGGCATTCGTTTACAGTTGTCGAATTGGGGACTTTTCCCGTCACAGGCCGTACAGGACTCCGAGGACGCTCTCGGAAGTCGAAATGGCGGCCTATCATTCCTGTTCCCGATCGCTAAACCCGTCGCTTGGCGGCAACCATCGCATTCATCGGGAGCAAATCCGGATCCCGCCGTCTCCATTCACCGGGCATCCGTGGGGTGTCCCAAATAGTGTCCACAGGGCAATGCGGCACACCCACTGAGGTATCAACATGTCCAACATGTTTCAGGGTTCTTGTCGATGCGTCGCTTTCTTCGGATTGACATATGGATGACGACTCGTTTTCCCTTATAGCCCATGTGTTATAAGTACGCCTTTTTGTCAACCTGCGTTGACAATTCCCGATCTTGCATCTTTGTTTGCGGCTCCTTGTTGTTGACCTGACAGCGGCTGTTTACTAACGGATAACGCCTGGAGCCCACTGAGCGTTGACGATTGCATCACCACCACGACCGGCTCGCTTTGTCTCATTCGTCAACCACACAAGGGACCCAAAAATCATCAGAAAATCCAGCAGCTGGCGGTCTCGGGAAAGTCGATATTCCAGGCCAGTATGAGCCCTCACGAGGTGAACGGCACAGTGCCGGAGAAGTCGACCACATTCCGGACACAAGCCGATGAGCACGCCGACCATGAGGAAACACTGCAAAATTTAAGGACCGGCAAATACGAAGATTGGCCGAATGAAGCTGCTGTAAGTTAGATACCTACTCCTCGAAAGTCTTTCCTCCAAGAATATTTCACTAACCTTCCAACAGTTCGATGGCCTCACCGAGGAGCGAGGCCCGATCAAGATCGCCGTGACCGGCAACATCCCGACATGGGCTGCCGGCTCCCTCTACCGCACCGGTCCTGGTCTCTACAAGATCGACACGGACGCCGGCGCCACCTTCGAGATGAGCCACTGGTTCGATGGGCTGGCTCATACCCACCGTTTCGACATCATCCCGAACGCAGAAGGATTCGTTGACGTCTTCTACTCGTCACGTCGCCAAGCCGAAGAAATGATGGAGGTCATCAAGAAGCAGGGAACCTGGCCGTATTATAGCTTCGGTCAGAAGGTGGATCCCTGCCTCGGTTTGTTCTCCAAGGCCATGGCTGCGTTCAAGGGACTGAGGGAGTCACCGGAGGAGAAGTGGCATAACAATACCAATGTCGTCGTGCACGTCAACCCTCCCGGACTTGAGGCTGCTGCCGGAAACATCGTTGGAAAGGAAAAACTGGCCGTGATGGAGAACGACCCACAGGTCCTGGGACATAGGCCTGAGTTGCCCAAGTCGATATGGATCAGCACCGACAACTGCACCATGAAGCAGATTGACCCCAAGACTTTGGAGCCCATCGGCTGGGCGACCCAAGACGTCCTTCACCCTGAGTTGAAGGGGCCCATGTCCTGTGCTCATGCCCAAAGGGATCCTGAGACAGGTGACCTCTTCAACTACAACCTGGAACTTGGCCCGAAGCCCACCTATCGAGTCTTCCGTGTCGACGCATCCAGTGGAAAGACGGAGATCCTGGCCACCATCCGCGAGCCCATCGTTTCACCTGCCTACATCCATAGCTTGTTCCTCTCGCCCAGCTTCGTCGTCCTCTGTATCCCGACCTCACACTTTGGCCTCAACGGCACTCAGATTCCCTGGGAACGCAACCTCCTCGATGCCATCAAGCCCTTGGACCCAAACCGGAAAACTCAATGGATCGTCATCGACAGGAAACACGGCAAAGGCGTAGTAGCCCGCTTCGAGACCGATGGCCGTTTCTTCTTCCACACTGTCAACGCCTTCGAAGAGCCCTCTTCCCAACCCGACTCCTCCGAAATCAGTCTCTACTGCGATGTCATCGACTTTGGGTCCCACGAATTCATCCACTCCCTCTACCTCGACGTGATCCTCGACCGAGACTCCGCAGCCAAGAAATTCTACGCAGACGAACAACGCGCCCGTAACTCTCTTGCCCACCTAACGCGCTACCACTTTACCATCAACCCCGACTCACCCTCCAACAAGCTGCCCACCACCACAGACCCCGAGAACCACGAAGCCTTCCGCATCCCCGCCCCGCACGCTGGCGAGCTCCCAACCATTAACCCCCTCTACGCCACCAAGCAGCACCGCTACGTCTACAGCCTGCCCTTCCGAGGCCGCGGCACTATCACCGATGCCATTGTCAAGACCGACACGGTAACGCGAGAGGTGCTCTTCTGGGATAACCCCAAGGGACATACGCCCGGTGAAGCCATCTTCATTCCGAGGCCAGGCGGAGAAGAGGAAGATGATGGTGTGTTGCTGAGCTTGGTGCTGGATGGAGAGAAGGGGAAGAGCTATCTGCTTTGCTTGGATGCGAAGACGATGACAGAGATGGGAAGAGCAGAGGTAGACTTTGCGATTGCTTTGGGCTTTCATGGCGCACATGTGCCGTCGGGTAGGACAGTAACGAGGGTCGAGGGTCAGGAGTAGAGATGCTGCGGGCGAGGGTTCAGTTAGTTCTGTTCTCGATGACGGTTCTCTTGTTTCTGTTTGTGTCTGGAATACCTTGTACGAATCATGCTGGTAGGAAGTGGAAAACACAGAGATAGCCTGTCAGTTTGGTACAAGCACCTCTTTTTTCCTCCTTCCGATTTGCTTTGAGTTTATTGGGACTCACTGTCGTTCCTTCCGCACTCGCTGCAACTCGATTACGTCGTCCACCGACCCCTCTTGCTACTAGGTAACAGATAGGCTTCGACCGCCAAGTGCCCCACTGATATCGTGCGGGGTTGAGCTGGTAGTTCCTGCCATTTGTACCAGTTATTATCAGAAGGGAAATTCCGTCCCATCAACGATAATTCTTCTACAACAACCATTGATGTCCTTTCCTCGTCCCGTATACTTCTACCATCGCTGATCCAAGACTAGGTTCGCAGGAAGTCTCTCTCTCTCTCTACGAGTCTCATTCGGAGACGCACCGGAAACATGACCACCCCGGAACAAGACGGCGCCGCACGCCTTGCGGCACGGAAACCCATCTCGAAACCGGTTCCTGCCTATCTCCCCACAGCCGGATCTCCCCTCTCCGTTGACAAGAATCTCTACTCAACCATCCAACAAGCTTTCCGCGTCCTCACCGAGGAGTTCACCATTCCTATCCGCTCCGGTCGCGCCTGGACTGCCTCCGCCGGCTCCATTATCCGCATATCCACCCCCGAAGGTCCTCAAGTTGGCGACCTCAACATCTGGAATCTCCACAACCCCCGCGAACGCTTCTGGGCCTCCCGCACCAAACAGCTTCATGCCTCGCACGTCTCAACCTACGACCGGCTCTGGTCCAACCTCCCCTTCATGCGGCCCATGCTGACTATCATCGCTGACACGCTGTCCTGGTATGGACAAGACGAGCATGGCGGCAG
This sequence comes from Neurospora sublineolata FGSC 5508, assembly GCA_000604185.2. NCBI lineage: Eukaryota > Fungi > Ascomycota > Sordariomycetes > Sordariales > Sordariaceae > Neurospora > Neurospora sublineolata. Next base: position 73,224 of record HF972813.1, on the reverse strand, counting down.
GGTGCATGACCTCTTGGGGACGAGGTGTGATCCGTACATCAACAACGTGTTGAGTGGCGGAGAGTTTGACTTCCACTGCCATTCGAACCTGACGAGGGCGGTGATGGAGTATGGGTTGAACGAGGGAGATGTGCATGATGTTATTAATCTGTTCCAGGTTACGGGTTTGGACGAGAAGGGAAGGTATTTTATGAGCCCTTGTCCGGCAAACAAGGGGGATTTTGTGGAGTTTTTGGCGGAACAGGACGTCTTGATGGCGTTGAGTATGACTCCCTCTCTTTGTTACCTTTTCCACTTGGCGATTTACCTTTAGCCCGTGTGTGCCTTTCGATCAGGACTTCTTACTGACTTGGTGTTGACTACAGGCACTTGTCCTGGTGGCGACCTCTCACTCTGGGGTTTCGGAAGCGATAACGAGAAGGAGATGATCAAATGCTGTCGGCCATTGAAGGTTGAAGTCTTCCGTCTTGAGGACGAGCAGCTGCTCCAACGAAGTGGGTGGAAGCCGGCGGAAAAAGCAAACTATCGCGGTCAGCATGGGCTGGTTGTTGCGGAACGAAGCACAAGCAACAAGTGAAATGGAGAGTCCCATGATATATCGGAATCACTCGATCATAACACAGGTCCAGTTGGCAACTCTGCTGCCTGGACTCCTCAGTGGCCCAGAGATTAACTCATACGACTCGGGACACTCACCGGTCTGCATTCGACTTTGTCCATGATGTGAGTGACAAGTTCTTCGACAATCTCATCTGCGCATAACTCCGATTATCTGATCGTATCACGTCGTTATGCTGTTGCATGTTCCGCACCTTGGAATAGCTTCAATAACTCCTTCTGATCACCCGGCTATAGACTTAGAGTGTGTAGGCATCTACGTCAGGCGTGTAATGGAAACGTTTCAGTTGCACTGCCACGGAGTCAAGTCCATGCCAAGAGACTATCACCAAGAACCAAAAAACAGCCATCGACATGATGATGATTCACTTCACCAAAGCGGCCTCCGACGGCTGTGCCAAAACGGGTAGCTCAGAACTCTTGGCAGTTCCAGGGTCTGTACTGTGTAATCGGGTTGAACCGATGACAGGCAAAATTCCACGATGATTGGC
>HF972804.1:524123-535368 GCA_000604185.2 Neurospora sublineolata FGSC 5508 | reverse complement strand
CGTGGGCCGATTTCCTCCTCAAAACCGAGACCATTTTGTGTAACCACCAACACCTCGCTTTAAACATCAAGACCATCAACAACAACGCCCTTGGTCCAGGTCAATTGCATGAACCGGGCAACTTCGTTAGCAGATTCCTCAGAAACCATAACGCTGACCAGATACAGAGCTGCGTCCATGCCGGCGGCCACTCCCCCACTCGTAATGACACGCAGTCCACCTAGGCGCATCGCTGCGCGGCGGGCAATGGATTCGCGACGTGTCGCACCCTTGAAGGACATGGATCCCTTTCTGTAAGCGGTGTCAGTAGAGTCCATTGCTTGCTGAAGCACAAGCTAGTTGAGCGAAGATCCCAGCACTCACCGGGCATTGGAAGGACGACGGCCAGCGTCAGACTTGCGTCGCACGTAGGGATTCTCGTCCTCGTCTCCAATGTCGAAGCGCAAGTTGTTCACCACGTATCGGGCATCTTCAATGACATCAGTACGCTCGGTAGCATCACGGACTGCCGAATGGCTGCAGAGGTTCTCGAACTGAGTCATATAGTCGGGGTGGGTGGTCGCAGAAAGACCAGACAGGATACCAAGTTCGGCCAAGAAGATGGATCCGGTGCAGATGGAAAGCAGGGTACGCTCGCGAGTGGGATCAGCCTTCTGGATCTCAGAGTAGGCAGTAATGAGGGGCATGGGCTCGGCCTTCGCCTTCAGGATGGCATCGTTTACGTTGCCGCCGACGACAACGAGGACGTCGAATTCTGATAGGCGCTCGTGGGCCTCCTTCCAGGTGATCTGGGACTGAATGGAGACTCCCTGGTCTGAGAGAACGGTGGGCTCGCCGGAGGCGATGGTGACTTCGAAGGCTCTCGAAGCTGTATCATAAACCCAATATCAGCCCTTTGGTCTTTGACAGTGACGTAGAGAGTCGAGGATATGACGTATAGCTGACTTACAAGGATCATTGGCGTCGTGCAGGGCGGTGGTAAGAACCTCGAGAGGGCCAGCAAAGTCCATGAGGTTAAACTTGGGATGCAGGGCGAAGAGCACGTCAACGGGCTCATCAGCCACTGCAGACGATTTGTGTGCCATCTTGACGACCTTGTTGTTGTGGTTGAGTAAGAAGTGAGAGAGGAGAATGGATTACAATGGTCTGATGCTCTGGCAGACCGTGAACTAGCAACAAAGATAGAATTCCAGGATCGTGAAATGTCGGAGAGGATAGAAAACCCTTCGGCTCTCTGAAAGATCGCGTGTTGATAGATTTGAAATGTATAGATCACCTTTTGTGAGATGGACTGAACAGGAAGAGAAGATGGGTGCCGCGAGGTGCACGGGAAGCTCCTCCATAAATGAGACGGGACGGACCTCAATGGACAGAGCCCGATGAGGAGATTGAGGAGGACGGGAGCCTTGACTGGAAGAGGGCGTCGTGCCAGATGATCACCCCACGTGAGGAGGGGACCGAGCCTCGAGTAATGGCCCAGAATTGCCAGATGAATGCCCTTCAACATGGAAGTGCACTTCCGTTCGCAAACAGTCGGTTGCATCCGCGGCCGGCAAGCTTTGCGGCAGAGAACCTCGATGGCGAATGGGATGGAACCTCACTTACACCTCAGAAGGAATGGCGCGTGCCGTAGCGGCAGTCGTACCACTCGCTGGCTCCGGAGCTTGTTTGAAAACCCCACTTAGTGGGACCTGACGTGCGTTGAAAATGCGGGGTAGCGTTGAACCAGAAGGGCTTGGCGCACCAATCCCGGAAGCGACCAGGCCGGACTCTGAGGGGACCTGCTGACAGGCGGGTCCTTTCCAGGTTCCCATCGCAGCTGCCCCGCAGTGGAGCCGGACGACATGATGGGTGGTCTGTTCTTCCACTTCGGCCAGGTGCCGCATGCCGGACAGCTGTTAAAAATTGGAGTGGGACATGTTCGGGAGCCAGCTGCAGGCCACAGGGCAGGCAGTGGCACGATTTAACAGATGGATTTCCACTCATATGCGACCACCTATAAACCGGACATTGTGACCCCTGGAACAACAAGACGACCAAAGCTCCCTGGTCAAACCACGGCACAGGCAGTTGGCGCAAGAACACGCCATACCGTATCCTTGAACCTCCAGTCTACTCTTTTATCGAGACATTGGACCCAATTGCCGTGTCGCGCCATTGGATCTCAGGGGTCGGTAGCTTGAGCTTCACAGATCGCCATCCCAGTACCTTACCTTACCTTGCAGTCGCGGTTACGCAGAACCTCACCACAGCATACCTGATACAGCTCCTCCGTGGGAGATAGATACCTCGAGACAGGTGTCTCAAGTTAGGCAGAGCTGTCGGCCTGACTTCTGTCAAAAGCGTGCAGTTCTGATAAGCGAAAAGGAGAGGCCGTTGCAGAGCGCCACTTCTGGAGCCGCCTCGGGCAGCCTCAGATAGTGCGGGACAGTCTGGCAGCCTTGCGGGAGTGATTGCCTTAAGGTTGGGCGGAGCTTGTGGTATCCGATTCGCCAGCCTCGGTCGGGTACAGCACTAACTTCCTCATATCGTACTCCGAGTTCCAATACGCATACTCAACAACTTCTCGCCCTTGTCATTTATTTTCCAGTCGCTGATCTCACAAGAACCCTCATCCTTGGGTTGCCGCTTCAAGAGCGAGCGGGTCCGTATTACGGCTTTTGAGGGCTCTGGGCACACCAATGCCCAACGGTAACTCGGGAAGCTCCCAACCTCGAAACGCTACAGGACCGTACCTCTAATTGCATGTGCCCGCCACCCCGCCAATCACGATGGCCTCATCTGGGTAAGTCTGCCCGGGCAGTCAATGATCGCTTGTCCAGCACCGACCTACAGGTCTCTATGGTTGATGCACAGAGTCTGACAAGCCACAATCGTGAAATAGGTCTACCAAGGATCTCACCAAGGCTCTTACTAGCTTCATCCAGACACCAAACCTGCCTCTCCCGGATGAGCTCACCACTTTGATTAGCAACTATTTAGACCGACACGAGCATGCCGAGGATGGAGCTGCAGATCGGTTGAACGAGGAGCTCCTCTCTATCTACACCAAAAACGTTGAGAACCAGCCCGGAAAATATGCCGCCTTTCTTGCGATTCTACGCGAACTTCGTCCCGGCATGAAGACGCCTGCCAGGATCTTTGAGTGGTGGGACAGACTTCTTGACCCCGTCTTGGAATATGTCGGACAGGAAAAGGGCTTGGCTCGTGAGGTTGCCACGAACACGCTGGACCTGCTCATGATTGACCAGTTCGATGAATCATCAAACTCGTCTGAGGCGAGCCTTGCTCCCTTCACTGAACGTCTGCTGAGTAGATGGATGGACGCTCGTGCAAGCCAGATAAACTGTGTTCCGATGGCGGACTTCAAGGACCGCATGGTGAAGAGGGCTTTGATGGCCTTCGGAAAGAAGGACCCCAAGGTATGCATTAGCCCTTCTTCTTGCGTATGCTGCTCTTGACTAACCGCTCAGCAGGGCTTCATGACTTGCTTGGATCGGTATTTCGTCAAGAGAGAGTATCGTAACTTTGCATTGAGTTTGCTATGCGATTTCGTTCAGAGCCAACCTCCACACCTTCATGTTGTACTACAAACACCGCTATTCAACAACATTCTCAACTCTCTACAAAAGGACGAGTCGACAGCCACCGTCACCATGGCTTTGGTGGCGTTAATCATGCTCCTGCCTTACATACCGAGCTCGCTGGTACCGTTTTTATCCAAGTTGTTCAACATATACGCAAGACTTCTGTTCTGGGATAGGGATAGCTATTTTGCGCAAGAGCACACAGAAATCGGCCCTGAAGGTGGATCCAATGAGGTTACCTGGGAGAGAGTGCTTCTTGATCCTGATCATGACGGAAGCTCGATCCCTTATCTATCAGGTTACTTCACTGTCCTATACGGCTTATATCCCATTAACTTTCTCGACTACATCCGCAAGCCGCAGCGATACTTGCGTCATGCGAACAACGACGACGATATTGATGTGCAGGCCATGGAAATCCGGGACAGGTCCGAGAGATTCAGAAAACAACACCTTTTGCATCCGAACTTCTACAACCTGACGATCGACTCGGAGAAGACGGATATGAGCCGATGGCTCAACAGTGAGGCAGACGAGGTTCTTGCCGAGTGTATGGCTCTGTCCCTAGAGTCTAAACACAGCTCTTCCGATGCTCGCAACACCACCCCACTACCCGTGGGCTTGGACCATGTAGTTGGAGAGGAACTCGGTGAAGACGACATGGAAGCCATCCTGAATGGGTCTTTGGACCGTGGAGGTATTTCCTCAGGGGTTGAGTCCACGCCCAGCATAGTGCGTTCACAAGTTGAACCATCTAGAGAACCTTCTTTGCATGGCCCGACCATCGACGCTGGAAGCCAGCAAGGTGATAGCACAAATCATGTTTCTGACCAGACTTCGCTTGGTGGCCAGGAAGTTGCTGAGAGTCCTATCCTCTCACCTCATCAACTCCAGTCGTCCCCACACACCCAACTTCATGATAGGCTTGTCACGTACAAGGCCAGCATACCTGGGCTTCGCCAGTCACTAGCAAATGCCAGTGTACCCTCGCTAGCCCTCGGGACCCAGGAGCTCGTAGGGGATAAAAGCCAAGGACAGGTTGAGACATCGACTGATTCTCTCAACCAACCACCACCCACTGGTGAAGCGAACAATCATGTCTCGCTTCTCTACCACCAAAATCTGTTACTACTCAATGACTTGCAGTTTGAGAGGTATATCAAGCAGCAACACATGATACATATGGGGGAACTGCGTCGTAAGCAAGTCAGGGAAGCTGCCACCGAAGCTGAGACGCAGAACCTTGTCATGGCAAACCGAAGTTTGAGACAAAGGCTTGACGAAGCCAAGCGAGGAGAAGCACAAGTTAAGAAAGAATTCGACCACCGTCGAAACATCGCTAAGAAATGGGAGAGCGATCTCTCTACCAAGTTACGGGCGTTGCGCGAGGAACAGAAGAAGTGGGCTGCGGAAGAACTTGCCTTGAAACACCAGCTTGAAGAGTGCCAGAGAGAGTGCGAGCGACTGCGTAGCGCTGCTGACTTGGCCGAGAAAACAATGCTGCAGTATAAGCAAAGCAACGAGGCAATCGACATTAGCACAGAAGAGATCGACAGGCTAAAGGCCGAAGTAGCTCGTCTCACCGAATCGGAGCGTGCATACCACGGCAAGGAATTGAAGATGCAACAGGCGATACAGAGCGCTGCCTTAGCTGAAGCTCGGGCAGAGCAGTTGTCACAGCAAGTTACCGCACATGAGCTGCAGATCGAGAGAGTGAGGAAGCACTACGAATCACGAATTGCAGACCTCAGTGATCAGTTGGCCAAGGTTGTCAAGGAGAGTCAAAGCAGGAACGTCGACAACGTGGTGGCCGTATTCGAATCCGCTCTCGCTACAAGCAGAGCGAAGCAGATGGAGCTACAGAAGGAATGCGATATCCTGAAACGAAAATGCACGGAGTTGGAAGGGTCTCTTCTGGAACTGAGGTCTGCGAATGAAGAGCTGTCGAGCAAAATACTCTCAATACTCTCTAACGACAGTCAATCGACTCTCCTGGATGGCGGACCAGAAGCTATGACGCCTAGATCAGGCAGTCCGATTATTTGTCGGACGGCAAATCGAGGATTCTCTGACACAGATAGTCTCGAAGGTATCTTCCGCAGTGCTACCCCCTCGTTGATACCAGCAACAAGACAAAGCTCTGTTTCCTCACCAACTTCGGTCCGCCGCCCAGGAACTCCTCCTGGAGCTGGAGTGAGCGGTGATACGTCTACTCGCTCGTCTCAGAGAACCAGTCCAGTTGCCGAAAGACACCATGGAAAGGGTAAGTCGCTATCTCCCCGTCAACGTTTATGCCAAGTGAAGCCGCTAACTGTGAGGTGGAATAGGGGTGCTCGCGAACGCTCTTAAGAAGGAGCGTAAGGATAAGAAGGAAGATAAGTCTGAGAAGAAAAAGTCGAGTCTTCCTGCCTTCAAAGGAATGAGGGGCTTTGTGTGAGTGTCATGACAGCAACGCTGGAGTTTGAAACAAAGTTGGGAAAGTTGGCACGGGGGTAAGAACATGGCTTTAAAACAACATTGCTGTTCACCCTATGGCCTAACTGTTGCAGAATACCTCTACCCTAGCTCAACCGGTTGAAGTCTAAACACGTCATGGTGTTTTCCCCTTCATGATGATTCCGTATGCGTTGAATTCGGCGAGTTCATTCGTGTTGGTGTTTATAGGTAGAGGTACATTTGTTCATTGTTGCAGTTCTTAGCACTACCCTTGCCGAATGGACGATAACCCCGGTCCGATGGTGCATCCCCAGCCTCCCACGACAGACTGGACTCTCCACTCTGCCACCTCACGACAACGGTGCCGCCAAGATACACTTTCGTCGTGCAAATGCGCGAGCTATTCCGATTTTTCCTCATCATTGTAGAATATTCTTATCCTCGGCTGTAACCACTAAAGGCTGGCAACATCGTCAAGTTTGTCAGCGGGAATATCAGGCCGTGTCACGCCCAAAGGTGAAACAATCCCGCTATCGTCGTCGTCCAGCTTGCATCATTATCCCGTCTACTGCTTGCATAACCGATCTCCCGTGGCAGATTTGCAGTGAGAGGCCGAAACAGCTGGACCAGAAGCTTCAGCAGCTTGAGGCCAGAGAGGTACATCTGCGACCAACCGGGCCAGTTTGATTTGGCATTACCCAGTGCCTGGGTGTAACAACAATCGGATCATCGCCGCCACATCGCAGGCAAACTTGGGAACAATCCTTCCGAAAACCTCTTCCCTATCAACAATACCCCGAGATCCTTCGATCTCATTTGGGCGGCCCTTACTCTCGGTCGGCGCAACATCTGTTATCCGTTACGTGTCGCAGCAGTACGCTTTGGAGCTTGTTGCAAGACGGAAAGCCAGTGACAGTTGCGTGTCTCGGCTTATCCCGCCAGCCACGGGCGCAAGAGCTGGACGGAAGCATCGGCTGAATATCGCTATTAGAACGAGACGAACAATCCCCATTGTGCGCGCACCCTTCAGGACCGGACCTACTACCTCTTTGTCAGCTTGGTAAATGATCCACGATGCCGCCAATAAAACGAGCTCCGAATCAAGGCGACACGGTAGCGCAAAAGAGTTCCTTGGACCTCGTTGCCGATGAGTTTTTCGAGCTATCAACGCCGCCAAAACACAAGCGCGATCCAATCCCAAAATCCACTTTGCATCTCGAAAATTGGGACGAAACCCGCCCATCGGCACACGACCAGGTAGCCAGGATAGCAGCCCTCGCAGGTAATCCATCATCAACACTTGCGATCAGCGGAGCCCACCTCTCCGAAAACTCACCACCCACCCGTGTGCTCCCGCGACAATACGCCGAAACTTCAACGATCCCGGCCTACTACGGGGCTCTCTACTCGAGTCCGTCTCCCGGAGCCGTGGTGGGCATCACGCTCGGCGCAGTCGCCGGCTTCATCCTGATCCTCTTCCTCATCTACATATGCATCAATCTAGGTGGCTACTCAACAGCGATCAGCGAATCCGGAGGAACCGCGTCAGTGGTGACGCGGAGGAGTCGACACCATTATCGCTCTTCGCATCACAGCGAGGCTGGCGGTGGTGGCCGCGGTGGCGTGTATAGACACCGGAGGAGCAGCAGGCGTCGGTCGCGGTCTACGTCCTCGGCTGGTGATGATGGGGAAACGGTGGAGATCCGCAGGACCAAGACCACTCGAACGGATCACCGTGGTAGATCCGGTTCTCATGGACATGGACATGGACATGGCGACGGTATTGTTCTGGAGGAGCGGCATCGGTCAAGGTCGATGGGACAGGGACAACATGGACATGGACAACCGGTTGCTGAAAGGATCGTGATCGATGAGAGGAGGAGGAGCACTAGGAGGCAATCGCGGAAAGCGAGATCGCGGTCGCCGCCGGGAAGGGGGCCAGTTGTGGTGGAGACCTCGGAACCTTCGCATCCTCACGAGAGAGAGAGGATTGTGGTTGAGGAGGATGTTAGTAGTGTGTCATCGCCGCCGGGACCGCCGAGACGGAGGAGGAGCTCGGGGTACCGCGAGATTAGACCAGATGAGTTTGCGGGTGGGGATGAGCCGTTGAGGGAGGTGCGGAGGTCGAGGAGTATCAGCCGGCATAGGGAGTAACGAGGAAAATGGGGACTAAAGCGTTGTTTGACATGATGCGATCAAGCTGGCGATGCGTGGATCATGTATCCCTTGGGATGGAATTCAACTTATAAGGTTTTAGCGTTACTGCAAGGGAGCGGATTGTTTCGAAAGATTGGATGACAGCCGGTACTCGATACTGTGCGTTCCAGGCTCTTGGGTAGAGCGAGATATCTATGAAGAGTTCCTTTTTTCGGGTGCCATTTTTTGTAGGGCCAGGACTAGATACCCATGGTCATGGTATATAGAAAGCCTTCTCGTTACCATTTAGCTTGATATTGCCCGGCCTAGACACCTCACCCATCTTTCACCGGCTCTTGGTACTAGTAGTTTTAGAAAGGCCTGTAAATGAAACTTTGCTCTGTTCCTGATTACGCATACGTACCTTTACCTATCCTGTCGTCCATGTGGCGTCGCCGTGTAAACCGATGGGCAGGGGCAGTTTACTTGATTCACATGCGCTGCAATGCAGCTGCCCTAACGGCGGGGCTTGCAAGACAAGTGCCGTGCCCCTGTCTTTCCGGAAATCCCTGCAATGTGCCTGGAGCACGACGTCGATTGGCGCCTTCCGACGGATAAGCCCAATTCTCCACTATCTCCTTCAATGACATCACCCGTCGGTTTTGTTATAAACGGACTGAACCACCTTTCATGTGAACTTGGCTTGTCCCTTCCATCGAATTCATCTCCCTAATACCTACGGCAAACACCTATCTAATATCTCCAACCGCTACTCCGACCCAATACATCCGAAAGACTTGTCATTGGTTACTACGACTACCGAGCAGGAATTCTGAATAACATCACACAAGATGGAGCATCCAGGTAAGCACAGATCTGGGCAGTAAAAGAAACATTGCGGACCCTTATAGTCCAACCAAAACCACAGTGAAGGACGTCCGCGGAGTCATTCGCACCCTTTGCCAGGGAAGCCCGCAAGAACAGGGAGAAACCCTTGAGCGTTACTTTACGCCTTCGGCGTCGTTCGTCCACCCCTTCTGCCGAGTTCCCCGGTTCGACAAGATCTACATTCCTGGATACGGTGTCCTGAATTCGCGACAGCTTATTCAATACATCTACAAGTGGTACGTATCTCCTAGAGGTTTAAAAATGCGTCGGGATGTGTGTCGGAAAGGAAGGTGACTAACAACACACTTGTAGGTACAAGATTCTAAGTCCCAAGATTGATATCGAGGTCGAATCAGCCGGTAAATGCCTCCCGTCCCTCCACATTAGCATGCGACGTCCTGCCCTCAAAGGTCCATCAACTAACCCCTTCCGCAAATATCCAGTCTTCGACCAACGCCTCTCCCTCCTCTACGTCAACATCGCCCAAACCTTTTCCATCTGGTTCCTCCCCTTCCACAAATCCCCCGTCCGCCTCGTCACAGTCCTCCACCTCGTCCCCGAAGACGAATTCAAGAATAACAACAACAACAACAACTCCGGGAACCTGCGCCGCCGTCTTCCCAGCAATATCAAGAATCCCTTGTCAAAACAAGAAGCCGACGACAACGACTCAGACTACTCAGACTCCCTAGAAGGACCCAGCTACGCCTCGGTAGCTGCCGGCAACGCCACACCAGCGAAGACGGAGGAGGGAATTCCCATGGTTCGCCCGCCGAACCCAAGCAACCCGGTTGCTGTCGAGAACGCCCCTGTGGCTGCTTCTGCTTCTGCTCGCGCAAGCGGCGAGGCGGAGAGACTAGTCAACGGTGACAACAACGGCAACAGCAGCAAGCGGTACCTGATTACAAAGCAGGAAGACTTTTACCAGGTGAACGATTTCCTCAAGTTTTTGTTTTCGAGCCCGGGAGCCTGGGTGTGGTATGCTATTCAGGTGTGGAACTCGATCTTATGTGTGGTGGGCGTGGTACTGTTTGAGCCGTTGATCAGGGCCATTGGGATTAGGAGGGAAGGGGGCGGAAAGCCTAAGTGGACATGAGTCTCCGAGGATGTTGATTGTAGTGGTATCCTGGAATCTCTAAAAACCCCGACGAGTGGGAGGGGAGCACGAGAGAAAGTGAATATCCAAACCAGATGAAAGAGTTTGGACGTTGCATCATAACCTGAGAGGCCTCACTAGATACGACCTGCATCGATAATGATAGCCATAGATTAATTCCAAATGCTGCACGTCATCTTTTCATACCATCTTCAATGACTAGTCTACACTAGTTGGCTGCTTTCCTCCATTATACTTGTACAAAATATCCCAACGCATGGCGATACCGCTGGAAGAGGGTTTTAACTCGCCTTCAATTCCAAGGTAGGATATTCTGTTCTAATCGCGTATGCTGCTTTCTTTCACGTCTTATACTCATCTCCTTCCCTAACAATCGACCTTCGCGTAAGGATGGTCGGCTTGGTCCATCCCCTAAACCGTTTTCCCGCTTTCGCGAGCTCCAGCCATGCTCCCATGGAACATGTTTCTCCGAATCTCCTATCCGCTGTCTCGGTGTCTGTTGTTTTTATACGACGTCGCCCATGAGACGTGCAAGTTCCCCCGGGTATCGCTGCGCAGTTTGGGGCGCTTTCCGCATGCAATGTTTCTCGGCAACCAATCGTCGATTGGTCTCGCTTTCCCCCTTCTATCCCAGGCCCTTGCTCTTGGGCGAATCATCAAATCATTAGCTCGCCCTAGGGTTTATCCTCCCTTATACCTTTATATCCATCTTTTTCAAGCAACCTGCCTCTTCAACCACGCAACAGAGACGCAGCATCCCAGAGTAGCACTCTCTCGTCCCAGCCCGCCGACGCGCACCAACCGCCCGCACCGAACAAACACCAATCCACGCCCGTAACGAACTCGGTATGTCTATTCATAAGGCCCAACTGGGTTCCCGCGCGAACCGTGTCGGGCTGGCGCCCGCTCGGCACCGGTGGTTGAACGTGCTGCGGCATCGTCGACCCGTCCGTCCACACGCGCACTGACATGTCGTAGCTGGCGCTCACCAGAATGTCGCTGGCATGCGGGCTCCACGCTACACGGCGGACCGCGTACTCGTGGCCCGTCATGAGCGCCAGGGGGCCGCCAGCCGGGTTGC
>HF972804.1:362067-374499 GCA_000604185.2 Neurospora sublineolata FGSC 5508 | reverse complement strand
TTGACAAGCTACCGCCCAATGCCACGGGCCATTCTCCTGTGTTAAGTGAGCTGGCAGGTATCGGCTGCCCGAGCTGTTACTGACCTGATACCTTAGGGGAGGTCGGAGCTTTGGCCCGCTCGAGGCCAGGTTCATCAGGCGGTTTCACAACTCCCGGCGGCAACCCTGAGGTACCTAGAGGTAATCTCGCCTCGAGTCCTCGCCGTGGCAACCGAGCAGGAACACACAAAGAAGCCGGATGGAGGCATACTCATCGTAGGTTTATTGTTTAGTGAAATTCAACCGGGCTAGTCACGAGAGACAAACGCTGCATCTCTGCCGCCTGGGAACGACTCATGGTTGTTTCTTATAAGCTGACATCCAGCTATACAACTAAACCGCCCGGACCAGTCCAACAGCTTCATCAACACTCCAAGTACCTCTACGGATCTGGGGATGTTACCCCCTGGGTTCCGCCCTCACGGCTTATTACCGGTAGTGTAGCTCTAATGGGAATCCGGAGGCAGTGAGGTGGATATAGTACCGCTGCGAGGATGGGATTTGCGAGTTGCTCTACGGCAGGAGTGTCCAAGTGGACCGGTCCCATGCCGCCCGAAAACTGGATGACTTGGAGTATTGGATCTTGAACATGGGCAAACGTCTGGTCTATACCTGGCTCTACCATCGTGTAGGTCCGGAGATACGGTAGACAAACGGCAGAAAGTGTCTCGCCTCTGTTGCTCATTCGGCGAGCTCAAAACAATGAGTAATGCGGCCAGAGCTCCAAGCTAGCTGAGCTCCTGTCAGCTCCTTCGCAGTGGCCATTACGAACCAAAAGGTACAACAGCGGACCTCGCCGTTTTGAGTGGCTCGAGTGGTCACTGTGGTCAACCGTACCCCGCAATGAGACTGATGATCGTCGTTTCACTTCAAGACGTCGGTTGGGCACGGTGTACAGAGTACCTAGTGTCACGATGACAAAACTCCAGGGTTTTGTATCGTGAGTTCATTGTTTCCTTAGGTACATTTAGAGCTTTTCAGACACCACATCATACCATTGAACAAAGGGTATCCAGCTCTCTGGACATCATCATTCACCTTGCAAACAGGTGTGGATCGTGACCAGGGGCTGCTTCAGGGGGAAAGTAAACAAAGACCGAATATGCATTCCACTTGCAGGGTAGGCCGGTCGTTGACAACACACGAGAACCAGAGTACCATATGTGTGCATTAGATGAAGATATTGTCTACGAATGCTGTACTTGCAGATTTGCTATACCTGAACAATCAACAGGGTCCTACGCCAACGCCAATCCGACTCCAGCATAACCTATTTGAACCTGTATGCATCCATACCACAGTCTCTTTGACACCAGAACAATTCCTGTAACACGAAAGCTCGAAAAAGGAAAGGAAAAAAAACTCAAAGCAAAAACAGCGCCTCAAGCAAGATAATGTCACCTCCCCCACACGTTGTCAAACTCCTCTTCGCCACCAACGGTAAAATGTGGGCTGCTCTCTTCTTCGCCTTCCCCTTGGGTATCCGTAGCATGACCCCAGTGGTTAGACACGTCCGTGACCGGGGTACTTTTTCCGTCATCCTCAACATCATGTGAATTATCATGCCCGGGTGATGTCCCATGCGGATGATGAGGACTGACATCGTCGACTCTGAAGTCGTCTTCTGTAAGTTTGGAGATTGTGCCCATCATGGGGCCATATGCGATCTCCAAGGGATCCATGCCCTTATCTGGGGTAGAGTTCGTAGCCCGTTGACCATTTGCGTCCGCCTTCTTTTTGCCTTTCCTGTCGTTGGGAAGAGCTTCAGGGCCTTCTGGTGCCTCCTTCTTGCGCCTTTCGAGAGGATCCCTGGGGTTAAGCGTGGGCACCGAGCTTCTGCTTGAGGACGATCGATTGTAAAAGCTCCCGGTCGGAGTGTTTTGGAAGAGACTGGGATGAGGTGATCGATAACGATCTCTCCACGGCTCGTTGGCTGTAATGACGGGATACTAGAAACAAAGTCAGTCAATGTTGATTATGCCATGTAGCAATGAAGCAGTTCCTTACGTTCCAGTCACCAAACTCGAGTTTCCTGGCTCCTGCGTAGAGTTGTTCTTCCTCTGGATCAAGTATAAGCTCGTCAGAATCATCGTGGTGCGGAGAGGAGGAATTGCTCCTCCTGCTCGGGCCGCCGTTTGCACCCAACAGCGGAGTGTTTTGGTTGATTTCGTCGGGTCTTGGTATCCAATATTTGCCCTTGCCTCCTCGCTCATATCGCATGCCTTCCTTAAGTCTGGCCAGTCTCGACCGCGACTGCTCATGTGCCATGATCTTGTCGCCCGAGTCAAAGACCCGGTAACCGTACTTGTCACCCGTAAAAGTTTCCTTGGAGTCCTGGATCAAGTCGCGAATTCCGAAAGCGTCCCTCATCGCATACTTGACTGACATTCTTGCGGCTGACACTCTGCTGTCGGCAAAATCATGCCAAGAGAAGGCATACCAATGAGCAATGGCAAAGGCTGGCATCTCGAGACAAATGAGGAAGTCCTGAATGGCTGCCGCAAGGCCGTCTTGTGTGTAGCCTTCGACATTCGGGAAAGCCCCAAGAAACACCAGAATTCCAAGGGCAAAGCCTTGCCAGTAAGATGCAAAGATAATCGCCTTTACACACAGGAACTTGGGCATTGGTCGGAAAGGCTTTAGGTCGTTGTTCATGCATACCCAGAACAAGCCCAAAGAGTACAAGCTGACTGTGACGCTGATGTTGTAGATAATGCCGCTCCAGAAATAGCCCGAGTTGAGTTTGATGTCTCCCTCATGGTAGGTCCCAGTTGCTTTCATAATCACAGCGGCCAAGGCCAAGACCGGCTTCATCCATGCATATTGCAAGATGCCGCGCTTTATGGCGAGGAAGGTATGCGGATCGGAAATATCAACTCGAGGGAGGACGTGGTTCATCGGCCAGAGATGATGAATCGGTTCGCGACCGTGGGTCATGATAATGAGGGCTCGTTCTCCGCCCAAGTAGTTGATTAACAGCTGGAAGAATGTGTAGATGGTGAAAGCCTCATATATGTCTCTGACGGGGTCGACAAAGGCTGCTGCTGTCCGTGAGACCATGCTAGTCCATGAGGCGATCGAGTATATTGGAACCCTGAAGATGGAAATGATCAGGAATTCCGCCCACAGAGATAGTTCCATAGGGTGATAATATGTGAACTCACATGAGAAGGATCCGCACAACATAACGTTGCAAAAGCGGCTTGCGATAGTTTTTGCTGTTGAGTATCAGTGGCCGAACTTAGGGATGAGGAAGACGTTCGCAACACGGGGGATGGGTGGGCAACTCACGTTTGGAGCCATATCGACCTGTTACAGAGCTTGGTCAGTATCATGATATTCGGGCGCTGGAGTTGGAGTCGCGACACGATGCGTATCTGTAGGGTAAACATACACCATGGAGAGCAGAGTCGCGACAATAGACGCGACGCCTGCGACTATGGTTGCCACATCGGCGAGCTTTTGGCCGGTGCCTCCCATGTTTCCTATGTCGGGATCCTGGCAACGAGGTATCTGGATCGAGTAGCCTGGAGGGAACTTTGGGCACCAAAGGTGCGCGGCAACGCCTTATTGATCGCAAGTAGAGTAAAAGCCGTTCAACCTATGGCATGTTGCGCCGGCATGGTGGAGCGAAGAAGTACTGGTATTGCACCTGGAAAAGGTACAGCACAAAGGTGATGACGGGAATCACGATGTCACCGGCGTAAAAGATAGGTGGTCGTAGCTGGCCAGCGCCTCCGTGGTCTAGGTGGGCAACCGGGACGGGAGGTGACGATGACGGTCGGAGGAGCCCGCAGGCCAGGGCATGCATGACGCTGGGCTGCCCTGTATGTAGCCCAGGCGGCTATTTATTTGGCACCCCACTGCCGTTGGGAACCGCAACCTGGAATAAGGTTCCGACGGGGTCTGGACTTTTGAAACGACAGTGCGGATTCGAATCTGCACGGTTTTACTAAATCTCACAGGAGGCAGAACAAGGTGAGTGAGCAGATAACATGCACAGTATCAATACTCGAGTAAACCCCCCTACCCATCACTGCAGTTCGTCTCCCTAGGTACACAGCTCTGTCCAATCGATCTCAAGCTGGAGCGCGGGCCATTCGGTGTAGCATCACGGACACCCCTAAAGTTGGACTTGGAATTGGGAGCTACCTGCAATTCTACGTCCGCCATCCTAGCCAGGCAGGTACCACTGTCGATTGTCAACCTGTGACAGCTTCCATCTTGGTTGAACTTCATTCGATATATGATGTCGTTTGCTCCTGCGCTCTGTTTTCTTTAGTTGACGTGTTCGCAACATCTTGCCTTCGATTTGCTTCAAAGCGACACCATGGAGAGTACACGGCGCATACGGAAACTGTCCAATCCACGCTGAATGTTCTCTACGTCTGGCGACTTGATATTTAAACACAATGCCCATCCGAAACAACTTCTTTGGCGACGAAGGGGGGTTCAATGGGTGAGTGACCCCAGGCCGGACAGACAGTTATGCGTTGCGGTTGTTGCTAACTCTATCTTCACAGCTTATTCTTGGGGTCTCTAATCATATGCGGCGCATTATCAATATTCTCCCTCCTTTACTTTAATAGAGTCTTTGCATCTCTGCTGTCGTGGGCATTGCGGACATGGACCTGGCATCAGTACAAAGTCTACATCGACATCCAAGCTCTCCAGATCTCTCTACTCGGCGGCCGCATATTCTTTACTGGTCTTCGGTACCACGGCGCGAACGAAACAATACTGGTCCAGAATGGTTACATAACATGGAAATACTGGCTGCGCAGAGTACGCGGCGTCAAGATCTCAGCCAAGGACACACGAGGGCATAACGAGACCGATACCGATTCCGACGCCGATCCCATCACTGAACAGCTGCCGACGCCCAAACTTCCTTGCCGCATCAGTGTTTGTCTCTCTGGCCTAGAATGGTTCATCTACAATCGTAGCCCGGCCTATGATTCGATTCTGTCTGGGTTGACGGATCTACAGGAGGATACGGTCCCGGCTGCTTCGGGGACAGAGCCTGTCGGGGCAGGTGACGGTGCAGGGACCCATGAGTCGGGCAACACACGAAAGCGCCGGTCCAAAAAGCGTGAGACGCCGAGAAAGTCGGAACAGACGCAGAGGTCGGGCGCCACCCAATACAGGAATGGGCGACCAATACGGGACAGCAGTACTGGGCGCGCGTCTACTATGGCTTCTTCCGATTCTGAGGACGAGGAGGAGAATGAGCGGGACGGACAATTCTCGCATGAGCTCCCCTTGTTCTTGCAGATGCTACCATTGCAGTTGGAGTGTACCAAGGCAGCTATGGTGATGGGAAACGAAAACACGAAAGCCATCTTGATTGTCAAGACCGAGTCAATGGAAGGGGAGGTTGATGCTTCAGCAACGGAAACCCCAGATCCGTATCGCCAATTCTTTCGTTTCAAGTTCAACCACCCTGTAATCGAAATAAAGGAAAACTTGGATTATAAGGAGGACCAGGCAGATAGGGCTACTCGAGACAAGCAGACGACAAGACATGATCCCATCTCTGTCCATCATAGGCCCTTCCTCAAACAGCAGATGCGCAGGTTGATAGGATGTCTTCACCGTCTTCGTCGCATCGTGCCTTTCCGGCGAAATAGGTCTGTAGAATCCCTCCCTCTGGATGCAGAGAGGGATGTCAGAACCGCAACTAGCCACATATCAACCTCAAATCCAAATAACTGGCAAGGGCTGTCGCGATACCTCGATAGCACGGCCCACGATGTTGGCGGTACGACACCAGGCTGGGCCTCGTCGGAATACGCAGCGGTACCGACTATCTTAGACAGCCCCGAAGCGACGCTTACCATCCTATGGGATGTTGTAGGCAAAGTCCGGCGTCCTCACACCAATGCAGGCGAAAAGGCGACAGGGTCCTTGCACAACATTAATGGCGGAGAGCCGCCAGCATGGTCTATACAACTCTCAGTCAAAGGGGGTTCCATCAACTATGGTCCATGGGCGGACAGACAACGAGCAGATCTCCAACGCACTTTTGTTCCGAATCTTTGCAAAGATGCAACTCCGGCAACACGATTGCCTGTGGGCGCGTATCGTGTTCCCACCAAGTTCAACTTTTACGTTGAGTTCGAAGACACAGTCACCCTCCGAGTTCCCGTACGGGAGGAGTCCAAAAATTGGAAATGGAAGGGCAAAGATCCGGCCACTAAGCCACCACCCGAACCTCAGACACGTAAGCACCGCGGTCGACCCAAGAAAGCAGAGCAGCCTGCCACTATCCATCAACGACCATATGGATGGCTTGATATCAAAGTTGCCAAATACGCTACAATGTCGTATACCATGGATATGGTAGCTGGCGCAGCAGGGTTTTCAAACCAGCTCGTCCTGGAGTTGCCGAGCACTGAAATCTCGAGCAGCATTAACCATGAACTGCTTTGGAAATCAGGGAAGCAACAGATATCTTGCGATCTTTCTACTCCCTTGGGCTGGAACGCCCTTCGTGAATGGCGTTTCAAAATTATCAGCAGTAATCTGGACCTCTTCATCTTGCGTGACCACGTCTTCCTCCTGACTGATTTGGTTGGTGACTGGGCAAGTGGGCCGCCGCCTGAATATCTTGTCTTTACCCCCTTCAAGTATCACGTTGAGTTGCAAATGCAGAACCTCCGACTGTTTTTGAACCTCAACGACGCAAACATTGTCAACAACCCTACCGACCTAGACGACAATACGTACTTTATCGTTGCCAGCCCACTGCTTCGGTCCACGTTGACTATCCCGATTGACAACTATAGGCCGAACAAGAACGCCATTCCTTTCAATATCACTGCTAGCAACGCTTCTGTTGCCCTTCATGTCCCGCCATGGAATACCCAAGCGTCATTCCTGGACACCAAGGAAGTTGGACGGCTGGAAAATATGGTGGTTGATGGCGCCTATCACTACCATACGATGACTTCGCCAGCAAACACAGATACGCTCATATTGAACTTCAGTACGCAATCTCTATTTGCTCGTGTATACGGCTTTACTGTGCGGTACGCTATGAAGATCAAAGACAATTACTTTGGCGAGGATGTTCACTTTAAGACCTTGGACGAACATCAGGATATGCTACGCTTGAAGGATCAGAACCCCGATGCTGAGACTACCAACAAGCCGCCCCCTAAGAAGTCGAGCGATTTGGATGTCATCTTAAGCGTCAAGTGCGACGAGCCAAAGATTCTGATACCGGCAAATCTGTATTCTTCAACTCGTCACGTTCTAATTGACACAGCTTCTTTCGGGGCTGATCTGCGGTTCACAAATTACTTCATGGAAATGGACTTGGAGGTGGCACCTTTACAACTGTCGCTGGGCAGTTCAGATTCATCGGGCGCAGACACACCAAAGAGTGCCAGTTGCTCCAACACACAACTGTTCATAGATGGCGTCCATGTCTATGGGCACCGACTCTTTGGGCTTCCCCATGCTGAGCCAACATACCTATGCAACTGGGATCTCTCAGTTGGCACCATTACCGGCGAGTGTACTACTGAGTTTTTGACAACGCTGGTCAGGGGCGGAAACGCCTTCGGGTTCTCCTTCGATGATGACGAGAATGCGTTAATCTCTGCCGCTTCAATCGTCCTTTACGACATCACATTCCTTCGTGTTCATGTCCAGTCGGTGGACATCTGGCTCCATGTCGAAGACGCTGCTTTTCTTCTTTCAACTGGGTCTATCAATGTTGACTTCAACGATTGGGCACGGTCCCATTATTCCAGAAGAGCCGACATCAAGATTCCCAACGTCAAGGTCTCTTGCATCAATGCTGAACATGCCGCAAGACACAAAATGCGAGCTAACCATCCTATTGAAACCGATGCGATTCTGGAAACAAGCGTATCATTGGCTATCATTGGGAGAAAACATGACTTCTCTGATCAGAAGCGGCGGCAGCAAGAATTCGTTCGTCGGGAGGACCAAAGGACCCATAGAACGCCGTTCCTTCTTCTTTCAGAAGCGCCAGAAGATTTTATCCCAGACATCGTAGATCCTCCTGCTCAGAGCGTTCCGCCAATGCCGACCCCTACAAAGGCGGATGAGGTTGAGTCTGACAGGATGACAACATATTCAGGCGCAGCCTCGAAGCGATCTAGGAGCCTACGACACAAAAGTTCGTTCCTTTCTTTTACGAGCGAGAGCAGTGTCGTAAGACCTCGCTCGAGACGCTCGAGCGTGAGGGTGAAGCAAGCAGATCGCCTTTCGCCGTTCGCATCTTATGGTCGTCAATCTCGTGGTAGCGGCCGACATATTAGAGATATTTCGCCCTCTACTCGCCACTCTGGCTTCTACAGTACTTTCGGTGACAACGCTGAGCGGCAAGATCTCATGCACAATACCGTAGCATTCTCGAGCCAGTACTTTGCACCATATTTTCCGTTGGAGAATTTGAAGATGAATTACAAGGATGCGGCAAAAATCAGCGTCGAAAGGGATGATGAAAGCGAAGCTGAGCGTAACTCTCTCACCTTTGATCTGGGGGATATTGACCCGGATTCTATCAAGGAGGATTGTGCCTACTCGAGCATTATCTTGGAGATGCCTTCAGGTGTGAAGGCAATTTGCAATCCTACCGCACTGCGACACGTTGTCACTTTGCTCTCATCGCTCCAGCCTTCAGATCCGGAAGATATTCTGGACAGCATACAGTCAGACTCTATGAAAGCCATTTTTGCTATGCAACAAGATCAAAAGATGAAGGGCCATGTCGAAGACATCCTTATCAAGATACCCCGGGCCGACATTCGTTTCGCCAACCCATTTGATTCTGATCCGGCCAACCCCTTGGGCGAGGAGGAAGACCAATACAATCTTTCCATAACCAGACTCGCATTGGCATCTCGATCAGAAACCAACTGGCGAGATGCATTCAAGCCTGAGTCCAAGCAGACACGCAGCTCGTTTCATCTCCGGCTGCAATCGATAGAAGCTTCAGCAGCGGAAAGATATCATGACGCCTTCAATTCCCCTGTCGCTGTTCGAGCCTCGGTTGAGAACATTATGGTCTCGATGGGGACTCGCGATATCGCGTACCTGGACGTGGACGTAGGCACGATCACGAGCTCTACGTCTTCGGAAAAGGTAGATTATCTCGCGTCCTTGATTCACCGCACAAGCGTCCTAGCTTCCGATTTCGGCAGGATCTTCAACGAGAAATCAACTTATGAAGAGAATATGCCCAAAAATCTCGTCAAGCGCCTCATAGAAGACGGCCAAGGGGCCCCTGACCCTGTGTTTTTGGTTCGGCCTTCTGCCATTCTTCGTTCTGCGCCTGAACATTTGAGATCCTTCGATTGCTGGAAGCTCGTTATGCGACTACGGCAAATGTGGGCAGTTCAGTCTCAATGGGAGAAGGAGCAACTGGGTTATACGTGTCTCGATAAAACTCAGACCCCTTCGGCCAACCTACGAGAAGAAGCCATCGCAGCGTTTGAGAAATGGCGCAGTTGGGACCTGGGCAACATTTCGGACAGTCCGCTCATAAACACGATTTTCGGCCCAGCCAAAAATGGACCGGGGCCAACCAAGGAGAAGCCGACTCTCGCTGTAGTCAAGATCAAGCAGATTCAGTTTATTCTTGATCCCGGACCGAAACAGAACGAGATAATGGCCGTCTCCCTGTCGATCAGAGCTGACACAAGACGGGCAAGCGACGCCGAATCCAATGCCAGGAATGCCGAAACAGCAGGGCGGTTAACCATCTTAAATATCAACTGCAGTGACGCTGCCATAAACCTGAACTGGGAGTTGTGTGAACTGGCTACGAGGCTGCTTGAGCTAGTAGACAAACTTGAGTCCAAACCATCAAATGCTCCGAAGACGGCCTCTCTTCCTTCTACCAAGAAGACCGAGGATCATACGATTCATTGCGTATTGGCCATCGGCCATGGGTCCATCGCTCTGGAAACCATCAACCTGCACATTTCCTCTATAGGGAGTGGGCTGAGTGCATCGCTACTCTTACAGCTCGGGCAAGAGGAGAAAACGGATACAAACATGATCTTCAACTGCGATTCCGTAATCTCAAGTCTTCGGAGTCATTCCGAAGGAGTCGCAAAGCTTGTCCTACAAAGACCAAGCGTGTTTGTCTCACACGAACTCAAAAAGTCACAAACGATTGACAGCCATACCATCAAGGCAACAGCAAGCAGCCACCATCTTAGCTTCGTTGTCAAGCAAGACCCGGTTTCTATCACAGAACTCTTGGATCTCGTCGTACGAGATGAGGTCGCTAAGATCTACAAGCTCAGCAAAAAGGTTACATCCTCGGCCCCCTCTGCTTCAGCACCCAAGAAGATCGTTGATCGGCTTTATGCCTTCAGGGTGAACGTTGCTATGTTTATGGACCAATATACGATCAGCATACCGTTGCTCCGTTCACTGACATATACAGTCAATGGAACTGTTGCGCGAGTAGCGATGGCGGCGAACTTTGGCAGGGAGATCATATTCGATTTTGATATCAAGGAGAACTCCCATGAGATAAGGACAAAGATGAACAACGTTACAAAACGGATATCTCTGCTACAGTTTCCACCGACAAACGGGCAGATCAGGAACCATACGACCGACAGTGAACATTCGGTGACTGTTTTTGCATCTCTGGAGCTGGTAGAACTGGATGCATCAGCAGTGTACAGTTTTCTGTCGGCGTTGAACCGCCCCGAGGTCTCGAGTGCTATCACTGAGCTGCAACAGCAAGGCAAAGCCATCCAAGAACACATAAAGGAGATAACCGGAAGCAATCAGGCTTCTGACATGCGCGCCTCATCTCCTGGAACCCCTCAAGCAGAGTCAAAGTTATTAGTTTATGCTATAAACCTGACCTTTGCCGGCCTGAGAGTGTTTGGGAATAGTCCGCTCAATTCGGAGGTGGAACCGTTTGCTCATATAGCATTCCAGCTCGACAAGATACATCTTGGTACGGCCAATCGAGTGGAACAACAAGGGCCACTCCTGGCATATCCCGAGTTTCATGTCAACATCCGAGAAGTTGCTTTCGAGATCCAGAAGGGTGATGCTGAAACCATGAGATCGTGTGGAAATCTCGGCTTCGGAGCTCTTATAACCGCCTCATCAAAGCATGACGATGACGGAAAGGAGCAGAGGCTGTTTAACGTCCAAAGTGACGCCTTCCATATCAATCTTTCACCTGACACAATCTCAACAGTTGTCGACGTCCTTGGTTATATGGGTGACAAGATCAAAGATCTCGATACAACAAGAGAATTGGAATATCTGCGAAAGCTCCGCCAATCTAAGCCACGCATTGCCATCAATGATCTGGAAATGGAAGAAGAGGAAGACCAGGACATCGTCGATGTTTTCCTGTCCTCATTCACGTACACGTTCGAGATCTGTAACATACAACTTGCCTGGCTAGTCAACCATAACCACCCAAGAGAACTCCCGGACCCTGATAAGGAGGACCTTGTCCTGTCGCTAGACAAGATTGAGTTCAGCACTCGCACAAGGAACTCGGCCAGGCTCACAATCGAAAACCTACGGCTCCAGATGGTTTCGCTAGAGCAGGAACGGAGGCTACGATCCCCGAACTCTGCTTTGCTGCCGGAGATTATGTTCAACATTGCCTACGTATCCATGTCTGACACCCGGCGGCTGGCCTTCCAAGCTGTGGGCAAGACGCTCGACATTCGACTTACTTCGGGTTTTATCCTACCGGCAGCTCATCTAACCAGGTCAATCAGTGTGTCGATAAACAATGTCCAGCAGGCTTCACAAAACTGGAATCCTTCTCCGCCTGCTGCCACACAAGCAGCAAGTTCGCCCGAACCACAAGAGCAGATTCGCAAAAGGAGCATTCTGGGTAGCAAGAGGCTTGAATCACTCCTTGTTGACGCAGATTTTGCGGGTGCCGTCGTACATTTGACAGGCAAGAGAACACCCAGTGATCTAGTCAGTGCCTCAAGGCTAGGCAAGTCTAGCACGGCTGGGAAGTCGGGACAATTTGGGCAAGAAGAGTGGGTGAACAGCGTCACGACCCTCAGGTCCCCAGGCCTTGCCTTAAAACTCGAATATTGCGATGACGGCAGGGAAGACCCTTCTCTGTTTGCTGAAGTGAAGATCGACGCATCTAGCAACATATTGTATCCATCAGTGGTGCCTTTAATCGTGGAAATGAGCAATAACATCAAGTCGGTGGTCAGCGAACGAGGAGATGGTGCCAACCCTCCCATTCCCCCGCAAGCACCTCCTCCACCCAAGACTAAACCAGCTGAGGAGGACGGGATTCTCGGTGCTGATCCCACCGCTGTGCTGGGTCGTGTGAAGCTCAATCTAGGCCTGCGTGTCCGGAAGCAAGAATTCTCGTTGAGCTGTCAGCCTATCGCTCTC
>HF972804.1:167071-177989 GCA_000604185.2 Neurospora sublineolata FGSC 5508 | reverse complement strand
CACCGTATCGGCGATGCTGGCGAGGGTGATGATGGCGCTGGTACCATGGAAGAAGATTTCTTGGCCTGGAAGGAACCCATGTGGAAGGCTCTCGCTGAGAAGATGGGCTTGGAGGAGCGCGAGGCCGTTTACGAGCCCGTCTTCAGCATTGTTGAAAGGGAGAACCTGACCAAGGAGTCTCCTGAAGTCTATCTCGGTGAACCCAACAAGATGCATCTCGACGGAACCGCCAAGGGTCCCTTCAACGCCCACAACCCGTACATTGCTCCCATCGCCCAGTCCTACGAGCTCTTCTCCGTCAAGGACCGCAACTGCCTCCACATGGATATCGATATCAGCGCCTCTAACCTCAACTACCAGACTGGTGACCACATCGCTGTTTGGCCTACGAACCCTGGTGAGGAGGTTGATCGCTTCATGAACGTCTTGGGTCTGTCCGAAAAGCGCCACACTGTTGTCAGCGTCAAGGCTCTCGAGCCCACCGCCAAGGTTCCCTTCCCGACTCCCACCACCTACGACGCTATCGTTCGCTACCACATGGAAATCTGCGCCCCCGTCTCTCGTCAGTTCCTCGCTCAGCTCGCTGCTTTTGCTCCTGATGCGGAGGCTAAGGCCGAAATGACCAAGCTCGGCGCCGAAAAGGATTACTTCCAAGAGAAGATCAGCGTGCATCATCTCAACATCGCCAGAGTTTTGGATATCGTCGGCAAGGGCCAGAAGTGGACCAACATCCCCTTCTCTGCTTTCATTGAGGGTGTCACCAAGCTTCAGCCCCGCTACTACTCCATCTCGTCCTCGTCCCTTGAACAGCCCAAGAAGATCTCCATCACTGCCGTCGTCGAAAGTACCCAGCTTCCCGGTCGTGATGACCCCTTCCGCGGTGTCGCTACCAACTACCTCCTCGCGCTCAAGCAGAAGCAGAACGGCGATCCTGAACCCTGCCCCTTCGGTCTTTCTTACGAAATCACTGGCCCCCGCAACAAGTACGACGGCATCCACGTCCCTGTCCATGTCCGCCACTCCAACTTCAAGCTCCCCTCGGATCCCTCCAAGCCCATCATTTGCATTGGTCCCGGTACCGGTGTTGCTCCCATGCGTGGTTTCATCCGCGAGCGCGTCCAGCAGGCCAAGAACGGCGAGAAGGTTGGCAAGACTCTGCTCTTCTTTGGCTGCCGCAAGTCTACCGAGGATTTCATGTACAAGAACGAATGGGAGGTAAGTTACGCGCGCATCCCATAACCCCCCACCATCACACCTTAAGGATGCTAACAAACCTCGAAAAATACAGGAAGCCAAGGAAATCCTCGGCGACAACTTCGAGCTCATCACCGCCTTCTCCCGCGAGGGCCCCAAGAAGGTCTACGTCCAGCACCGCCTCAAGGAAAGAGCCGAGGAGATCAACCAGCTTCTCGAGCAAAAGGCCTACTTCTACGTCTGCGGCGACGCCGCCAACATGGCGCGTGAGGTCAACACCGTCCTCGGCCAGATCATTTCCGAGCAGAGAGGCATTCCTGAGGCCAAGGCCGAGGAGATTGTCAAGAACATGAGGTCGTCGAACCAGTACCAGGTACGTTCTTACGCCGATTACTTCTCACTATGCCCCTAAGCTTCCCAGACTGCCGGTCGCGTCAAGGAGAACACAGTGCTAACCTGCTTTCTGTTTTACAGGAGGATGTCTGGTCATAAACTATATACCCTGTTGTAGTAGATGCAAAGAAATAAAGAATGAAATCGGATAGAAAAAGTTGGAGGGCGTGGGGTGGGAATGACATTATACACATCCTTTTTTTTGGCTTTTTGGATAGTCGGGATTTTATTTCCAATGAATCAGCTTCAGATCCTATAGTAAATACCCAACAACAACAAGCGCATATTTATAAGGAACATCGCCATCCAAGACAATAGCGTGTACCCGTAGGTACTTATGTTATGTGGTTGGCCTTCTGTGCCATGGCCTGACTATGGTGAAACATACTGGCCACAGACTGCCCCAATAACACACCACCGGGTACCATGTAACGTCCAACGAGGGGCATGTCCCTTCCCTCATGTCAGAACGCTTAGTTAGGAGTAGAAATATGAAGAACTTCTACTCGTCTGGGCTAGAAGCGCCTCGCGCCCTCAAGCTTCGCGTCTGAACGGGCGTTTCTACTACGGTACAGAGTGGGGTATTTCCCTGGGCGTCATCTTGTTGGCAAGACAATATCAACCCACTATTTATTTTCGTCATCTTTTGCAAGCCTCGCCGTGTGTAACTTCGGTGGTTCTTCGTCTGATGTCACTGCGGTACTCCGACGCCACCATTTTCATGTGCCTTCCTTCAATCTTCAGCCTTTTGAAACACAAAAACCTCCTTAGGGGATCGTGCCAGCCAATAAGGACCCAAGCTTTCGAGAGCTTGTGCTACCTTCTCGCAAACACGACCATTTTTTCTAATATTGTGGCCGTGGGAAGTGGAAGTTGTGTGGTGTTCGCCGTTTGCTGTGCTGCGGACTGGAAAGCGGAGGGCTCTGATTGGTCCGAGGGCGGGCCACTGTTTATTGCCGATATTGCGACCTCGCAGCCACGGCAGCCCGTTGTTTTATGTTTGTCCACTGCTCTGTTTTCTCCTTCCACCGCTTTTCCTTCTCTCACAAATCAGTACCCCTCTTTGAGTGTCTTTCTGGATTCCTTCTGTCTTCTCGTTGTATCTCGCCCGTCCTTTCTTTCTTATTCTTTCGATGTCGACCGACGTTCAGCACCCGCAGATGCGACCACAGAGCATACGCCGTCGGCCGTCCTGACGCTGACTGGCTTCGTCCACAAGTTCCCGACGTCTCGGTCTCGGATCCGGCTGTGGGGATCTCCGCATCGTCTAGGGTGAGCGACAAGGTACAGGGGCTTTGGAGGATCGGAGGTTCGTGGGTTGGCTTGGTTGAGCCTCGACTGGGGGGTGTGCATGGGTCCAGGCGCTGTTTGAACGTCAGCTCTTGCTTTCATGTTCTGCGCGAGTAGTTCTCGTCGACTAGAAACACATTTATACATACTTTTATGGCAGAGTAATAAGCCGTCGGTACTTGCTACCCTGATTCCAGTAAGAGTCAGTCAGTAGGTCTTTGTCATGATCTTCCATGGACGATGCGTGGAGTGATCACCGTCAAGTGGCCCAAGTGGGTAGGTGATTCTTCTAGAAGACAACCCTCGAGAAAGATGCGGGTAAGCTTATCGTAGTCAAAGGCAACGAAACTTTTCTCCTTGCCATCGACTGTCCTCCTGGCCCATCCTACTCGGACCTCCACGGGTTAATATCTAAGTTGGGCTCAAGGAGCCACAAAGAATCCGTCCACCCACGATGAACTCGAAGAACGACACGCGAATACTTACCCTCGAAGGTCGGGATTCTGTTAATGGTTCGTATACAGAACAATGTTCCGGCTTCTGGGCTTTCTCATAGCATATCGCCAAACAAAGCCACTAGGACAAGCACAACGGAAGGTATTGTCCACAGGCTCTTTTGTTGCCACGACCATTACCATGATAACGACACGGCGTGGAAGGAAGCGCATGTTTTGCAGTCGAGCTCCGTGGAAGCCAAGAAGGGGGCAGTACAATGGAAGCGTACGACACTGTCCATCAAGAGGAAAGAGAACGACAGGGTCACCTCCGTTGACGAAGACTTCTGCAGTCGGCAAGTCGTATGAATAGCGGAAGGCATGTCCTTATGTCCATCCTCTCCCACGCATCCTTCCGAGTTGCTGTCGATGAAGTCTGGGGACAGTCACGGTCAGTCCTCTCCCTTGTGGCTGCTACCGGCTGTCGAGCTTGAAATCTTAGGCGATGTCGGCGGGCGATACTCCGGCAGTGACCGGTCGCGGGTGAGTGATGTCGGAAGCTGTGATGACTGTTGGGAAGGGAATCTAACGCGTGTAGGGTTGTTGCGATATGCGTCGGTCGGGCTCGTTCCTTCGCTGGTCGAACAGGGACGCGTTGTCGGACAATACCACCGGAAAGAAACCGTTTGGTCAATTGACTAGCTAGGAAGAAGGCGATCTGTTGAATTGTATCGTGTCAGCTGCAATCGTCCTATCATCTTGGGAGTTGTGTTGCGCTTCCTTGTCTCATTGAACTCATCCTCCTCCCGTGTCAAAGAAATCGTCACTAACAGTTGTGCAGAAGCTCTACCCGTGGACGAGAAGGTTCAATGCGGGCTCTCGGGTTCAATTGGCGAAGGTGGATCACCCGGGACTGAGTGCGAGCCTTGCCCGGCTTCCTTCCATGTCTGGTTGCCTGGAATCATGAATCCGATCCGCGACGAGAAGGAATTCTGGAGACTGACTCCGAGTTCGGCAAATTACACTCCCGGCCAGTATTGAAGTGCTGGTAGGACCTGAAATCCAAGTGGAATGGGTGGCACTGCCTTCAGTTTGCTCTTCCCTACTGAATTGGTATTTTACATTACACACTGCGACTCTTTCCCCTTTAAATCCATTTGCGTACCTACCTATCTGGGGTTCCGACATCTCGAATCCCTAACCATCTATTGGCCAGGAGGTGGTCACATAGACGGCAAGAGCAAGGAGGAAACACTAAGCCAAGATTCACACCTGCATCACGAGCAATAAAAGCAAAACCTTCACATTGCGATTGCTTCAAGTTGAAGCTGTGCCATTACTCCCCTAGCCTCCGCTCCAAAGTGGATGCCACCAGCGTCACTGCCTTTCCATCCAGCAGACCACGGCACCAGTGAAGGGCATTTGGCCCAGTCACGTCTTCCCCGGTTTTTGCAAACGAAGAACCAAATTGTTCTGCTCTGCTCCCTTCCTGTCAATACATCATAATGTCGGACTCAGGATTGCTTGGCCTTATCTGTAGTAGAGGTATGAACAAGGAGATCTCTCCTTCCTCTTTTAAGAGCTCCAATTTAAGCATCGACAGTTCGAGTAGTTCTCTGTCCTGTCGATGATCCGAGTTCCTTCTGCGAGTGCAATCTCGAGTAGCTCGGTCCGACATCTCCTTCTTCTCTTCCTCCTAGCAATATTCCTTTTCATGGGGCAAGCTGGAACTTAACATACGAGAGTTCTTCCTTGTTTATCATTATCCTCAGCTCTCCTGGCGGGGATCGTGGGTCTTGGTGCAGGCTTCAGGGGGAACATCTCCTCCTTCCTTAGCCAGTCTACATCGTGGCTGCCCTCGACATTGTTTACATCGTGAGGAAGCAACCTCAACGACACTGATCCTTCACTCCATCTTAGGTACCAGACGACGATCGACGGGACTTAAAAGGCCTTCCTCCCTCCGCCATCCAGTCCGACTCAACTCTCCTGTCTCTCAACTCTTGGTAGACTCTTCCTCCGATCATTACAGCATCAACACACAATCCATCCCAGCGACAACCACAGTCTCTTCAATTCATCTTGCTTGATAGCTCGGTTCATCTTCTTAACCCCCCTGCGCTCGCTTGCATCCGAGTCTTTGGTACTTACATCCTCCATCGTTGCCGGCCGCCGCTTTCTTGTCACCAAAGCATCTCTCCAAGCCCGACCCAATCAGCCGTTTGTTACAAGGACCACATCCCGTTTTGGAGGTAAGTCGACGTTCGACGTAAGCATGCTCTGCCTGCGGGTTCATGGTGGCCTCAGGATGGAAGGTGTTTGCCTGCGTTTCCCGGCCAATCACTCCGGTCTTCTGCCGAAGTCTCGGGTCCCCCTCCGTCCCTTTTAACTGAAGCTTTGCCCTCTTCTCCTCCCCTTTTCCTCCTCCAACACACAAACCCCACTTGATCACAAAAATCAAAAATCTCACGGGTTTCCACCAAATATCACTTGAATTGGTTCTATATCATCCTCACAGATATACATTGAGCTCCATTGAGTATCAAGCACCTCTTCTTTTCATCTTCTAAAGCATCCACACAACACATCTCATCCTCAGCGACGCGTCGGCAAGCAGTCAATCAAGACACAATGGTTCGTGATAACTTCCCCTCCATCCCTCACTCTGTTCCCCCATCCCGTCGCGCCTTTTGAGTCACCTTCACCCGTCCAATTGCCCTCAGTTGTTCTCTCGGGATGTCCAAGGGATTCAAGCGCGTCACCTTACCCGATTCCTCTGGTCATATTTTGCTCAGTGAGAGTGCGCCGAAGCAATGGTCACCTGTCTCCTGAGCATCCTTCCCACCTGTCAAGCGCATTCATCACTTGGTTTAAAGCCATCGCTGCCCTCAGGATGGATACTCAGCGAGTGTCCAGCTCATATCCTAGGGGCTTGCGGTCGCGCGACCAATGCGGGGTTGGCCTTCTCTGCGCTCACCTTCTACACTCGCGGTTTCTACTTCTTGGGCGTGACTGAGTGGAACTTAGGGCATGGAGCTAACTGTGGCATACCCAGGCTGTACTCTCAAAGATGTCCCATTATCGCACCAATACCGCTATCATGTCGGACGGTAACAACCGCCAGGGAGGCTATCAAGCCTACCTCGCCACTCAAGCTGGCAATGCTGCCCAGCATGACGGCGCTGCCTCTCATGGTCATCAGGCCAACCATGGCCCTGACAACATGAACGCTGTGATGAACCAATTCAGCAGCCTCGCTCTGCCGTCTGGTCCCGGCAACCCGACCGTCCCTCAGAGCCAGGCTGGTCACCAGTACTACATGCAGGATCAGCAAGTTGCCTACCAGTACCCTGTCCCCATGCACGTCGGCGTGCCCCCCGAGGCGGCCTATCAGATCGGCGTTGCCGGACAGTATCCTGTTCAGGCTGGATATGCTCCCCTGCCTATTCCTTACCATTCTGTGCCTTACACGCCTGGCCGTGTCGCCTCGTACGGTGAGCGCAGCAGCGAGGCTCCTGGGCTCGAGAACCGTAGGGGCTCGTACTCCACCAACGAGTCCACCCCTGCTACCCCTTTCTTTGGCACTTTCTCGGACCGTGGTGGTAATGGTCGGGTTGCTGTGATCCGCTCCAGCTTCAACACTCCTTCCCCGGAGCAGGTTATTGCCTCTGGCGGCGTTGCCAAATCCGCTCCTGTTGTCGACGAGGAGCTGCTGGCCCTGCTCAAGGAGAGCCCTCCCATTCCTGACGCGGTTCCTGCGGTGTTCACCCCGCCCACTCACACCAAGTCCATCGAACAGTGCTTGGAGAACCGCATCCAGGGCAATCGCAACGTCTACATCCGTGGCCTTCATCCCACCACTGACGATGAGTTGCTGCTTCGTTATGCTTCCCGCTTCGGCAAGGTTGAGCAGAGCAAGGCGATCATCGACACGTCCACTGGAGCATGCAAAGGGTATGTTGTGTCCCATTGTCTGATCGTTCAGTCTTCCATCCATGTACTGACCAAACCTCTAGCTTCGGCTTCGCCAAGTTTGCCAACGTTCGTGACTCGGAGAAGTGCATCCGTGGCTTCTACCACCTGGGCTATGAGGTTGGCTTTGCTCGCGAGAGCTTTAACGCCCGTCTGAAGGCAGAGGGAGATGAGAGCTCCACCAACCTTTATCTGTCCAACTTGCCCAAGCGTCTGACTGAGGCGGTGAGTAGCTCCTTTGTGTTGTCTCGTCATGCGTTCATACAGAATCTAACATTATTTCAGGAGCTGAATGCTATCTTTGTTGGCTATCACATTGTCTCCAGCAAGATTCTCAGAGATAGCATGGGTAACAGCCGCGGTGTCGGTTTTGCTCGGTAAGTTTCATCATCGGTTGAAGCTATTCTATGACACCAGAGTCTCTTCTAACACGCAATGCAGTTTCGAGACCCGTGATGAGTGCGAGGATGTCATCAAGAAATTCCACGGCGCCCCGATTGGAGAGGAGGGTATGCTGATGCAGGTTCGCTACGCCGACACTCCGGCGCAGAAGGAACTCAAGCGCATCACGGCGGAGCGCCGCCAGTTCCGCACCAACGAGTACAACATTGGCGCCTACGGAACTGCGGATGTCGGCATTCATCCCAGCATCTACACCCACCAGGCCCCGTGGAACCGTCGCATTAGCGCCGGCCACTCATCTGATACGTGAGTCACCCTTCACCCTGAACGTCCAACGAGAGAGCCAAATCTGACTAACTCTGGGCGCAGTTCATTTGCTTCCGGCGCCCGTATCCGCATCAACGTCAACAGCGACAGTGGAATGGATTCTACCATGTCTCAGGGTGGAAGCCATGCGGTCAGGTACAGCTCCACCAGCAGCACCCCGAAAGCATCCTCCTGCACTATCTCCCTGGGAGCTCAGGCGTCACTCTCAAGCGAGAACCCCGGCATTCGTGTTTTTGGAAGCTGGAAGATGACTTCAGGTCGCCGTGACAACTAACCGTCTTCTCTGTAGGCCGGGTAACCTGACCACCGGCGCGTCCACTTCGGATGACAGATCAGCGGACGAGGGCGTCACGATCGTCGAGTCCGGTACGGTTGCGAACGGCAGCACCCAGTCATCGCCCACAATCAAGAAGGAGAAGCCGTAGTTGGCTACGAGGGCTTTGCCTCGATATTCCTGTCTTTGATCTGGCTTCCTTTTGTTCGAGTATACGATACGGCTGATGTTTTTTTGGAGGGCTCAACAGCTCGGCATCGCTAATCTGTGGCCATCATTAAGTTGCTTCTGACGATAGGTCTGAGCACATGATCGATACGGAAGATGTTTCATCAACTGGCTATGCCAAAGCATATGGCGGATGCTCAATTACTAACCGAAACTTTTTCATGGGATGGGGAATCTTTACAGCTCTGGCACGTGGTAATAATAACTGGGAGGTTGGAGGATTACTAGAAATAACCAGGTTTTCTTGTACGGTTATTGATATTCAGTTCTCTGGGACTTTGTACTTCTAATAAGGGAAGCCAAGCAGACAGTATCAATCCAAGGCAAAATCGTCATTGTTGCAAAATGAGGAAGATGGACCACTACTTTGTGACAACTAACCAGTGCATGCCATCCTGTCAAGTTCATCATGATGCCCAATATGAAAACGGTGATGTTCAGGGCAGCAAAGTTGGGGGCATACAGTCGAGAACCAAGCTGCAACATTAATATTCAGTAACCTGGTCTTCATATGATAATCCTAGGCACAAAGACAAGAGTGTGTCTATGGACTTGATCACGTACTTTTTCGACATCACGATTTTAGGATAAATGCCATCTGCCCACGTTGGGAGACTCGCTACGAACTGATTTTCGGGCGTCAACAACCCACGTGTAAAGATATATGTCTTCTTCTTCCAATGAATCGCCTTCAATTCCATAAATTACTGACTGAATCTCAATGGTGCCGGGGGGACCTGGTTGTGGGAAATGGTCTGCCGGTCTATGCTCTTAACTGCCGGATCGTTCTTTCCGCGATTGCTTCAAACCAGCCAACGTACCTTCCCATGTTTTCAACAGTAAAATGCCTGATCCGAGCTCGGAGCTCCCACAAATTGCAATGGGAAGCAAAATCTCTGGCATGCATTCTTTGCCGACCGGGTTTTCCTCGTAGTTGGGCATTACTTGTGATTTGACGAACCAGACAAACTGACCTGCTGGAACCATATAGAACACATGGAGCCCCAGGTTCCCTTTGGAGATTATGCTAGACCTCGTCCTTACCGTATCTACTCCCACAAAGCGAGGACTGCCTCGCCCAGCGTGCTTCCGTTGTTAAGGATCAGAGATTTACCGGCGAGCCTTGCTAGGAAGCATCAACGTGAACCCGAGCCCCAGGACAAAAACCGCCAGGACAGTGGTACAATCCCTGAAGAAGAGACTATTGCTTACCAAGCTGAGTACGACTTCGAGGATGCGCATGAGCTTGAATTTGGTACGTTTTCCTACATATGGCGGGCATAACCCGGCGAAAATCCAAAAACTAACCATAAAATGCACGAGTACTAGAGCCACAATATGCCTCAGATACTTCTCAAAGCCCGGACGACTATGCGACGGAAGAGGATGCCAGCTTGGAGTATAGCACCGACGAAGACGAGCACGAACGAAAAACCCCAGAAGAATCCAACTCCACTCCTCCTTCATCGGTAAAGTCCAGCAATAGCACCAAGTATATCTCCAAGTCGGTCATGAATCAGTCGAATCGCCTGAGACGCCGCCCATTCTTGCTCTTTGACAAGCTACCACCGCGCGGGTTCAAGAGGTTGAAGCCCAAAGCTGAAGATAACACCACATCCACCTTGTCCGCTAAGTACAAGCTCGGCGATGGGTTCTCCAAAGACGAAGCAAAGCCAAATGGACTGGTTCAATTGGGCTTGCGTCCGACGGCCAAGAGGAAATCACCACATGTTGAATCAAAAGTGGGTGCTTTGGATTTGACACAGTCCAGTTTCACAGGGTCTCCCAAGAAAGATCCCACCGCAAATCAGAATATGAAGGTGACGAAGAAGAGAGCCTACGACAACTCATTTCTTCCTGACCCCAAGCGAGTCGAACGTCAGAGGAAGAGACACAAACTACTGAAGAAGGACAACCCCTTGGAGGACAAAGAAATGCTGCCCCCTACAACCGCATCGACTCCAAAGATTATTCTGACAAGTGCTATCCTGGGAGAATACGCAAATCTGGCAGAGAGACGACCACGCGCCGCTGCTGTTGCGCCCTCAAAACAACAAAGACAGACACAGAACGAAGGAAAAAGTGGATTGAAAGAAGTTGATATGTCTCCATATCAAGACGACAATGAGGAACGCAACATCGAATTCGAAGAGCTTATTGCTCGAGAGCCATCCGTTGAGCTGGGCGAGTCTCCAGCTAGAAAGGAGGTTCCCGCACACTCTGCTTTCAATCATCAAGAGGAATGCCAACAGCAAAAGGTTACTCCTGGAGAGCATCAAGAAGATACAGTTGAAATGCTTAGCGAAGAAGCTGTTGAACAGCCTGCCACAGAGCCTGTCAAAGGGCCTGTTATGGAAGAAGCTCTCGATCAGCCTGTCGAGATGTCTCCCAAAAAGCTTCTCGA
>HF972804.1:30466-40817 GCA_000604185.2 Neurospora sublineolata FGSC 5508 | reverse complement strand
GGGTATCCAAATCGAACGAGAGGAAGCGGTATGCGTGAGAAACCCGCTAGTCAGGGATATTGATTCGTACATAATCATCGATTCGTACCGGATTCTTGTATCGAGACGGTATATAGCTTGCATACAAATATTCAGCTTGGAGGGGTAAAATGCAGCTAAGCCACTTGAGTATGCAACTAGACCCACTAACCGGTTTAGACTTTAGCGCCAAGGATTCTTACTAGCCCGTACAAGTCGCTCCCACGATACAAATTAATGTCCAGCCGATTTTGTAGACCTGACGACTAGTTGACAAATGGAGCATTCATTGAACTTGCAATGACATTGCATAGCAGATTACACCTGCAATTAGCGAAAGTCGCGATATTTTCAAACGTAGGTTTATTCTGATAACTGGCTGCCAGTAGACTACTTACTACCCTCCCCTTTCTGGCAGGTCATGTTCACTCTCAACTCTGGGTACCAAAAATATTTGTTCGCACATGGATATCTTCAAATCTCAACAACACTACGGTAACAAT
This sequence comes from Neurospora sublineolata FGSC 5508, assembly GCA_000604185.2. Lineage (NCBI taxonomy): Eukaryota > Fungi > Ascomycota > Sordariomycetes > Sordariales > Sordariaceae > Neurospora > Neurospora sublineolata. The sequence continues at coordinate 40,296 of HF972804.1, read as the reverse complement.
ACCTCATGTTACCACCCCATCTCGTTATCAACATCTTGAAACACAAAAAGCCTCTTTGGTTGGTGTCTTTCATTTCAGTCATCATCCATTCACAAGGGCCCCTTCTTCCTGTCCCTTGTCATCACCCTCGCCACCACCTCCTCCTTCTCTTCCCATTCCACCTCCACCTCCAAGCAACACCGTGATTGTTTGGTATCTGATTCAATCCCTCCGCTCTCTGCCCCCTGGCTGACCAAAAGCCCACCTCCCAATTTGACCCTACCAGTAGTCTTCCTGTAAATGCGTAATCCTCCCCCGACACGACTTCCCTCCTCCTCTTGATCTTAGTCACGGACCCCTTTGGGTCCGCTCTCTCCCGAGTTGTTCCAAAAAAATTCCCCGTTCCCCGAGATTTCCGCCGCATCCAAAATGCCCCACAACCATATGCGTCCAAAAAGTTTAGTGAGTGGAGAGGCACGAGCCGATCGATTTGAAACGCATTATATCGACTCAACCGCGAAATCATGCGTAATGTGTGTGTGTGTTGTTTGGGTATATTGCGTGGTTATAAATGGCGCGATGTGTGTTTGATGAAAAGCAGTTCGTTGGCGGCCCTCAACGGTTAAAACACGGGAAGGTATGTGACTGAGTTTAAATGTGTATGTCCCTCCCGACAGCTCGTTTTGCTCGTACAACTAGCCGTCAAGCGTGATGTCTTGAATGCCGAATCTCTGAGTTCACCCGGGCTGTCTTCGAATCGAATGTTCATGGAACATGGCGCATGTGACCATAATATGTGACTGACGCTGTGTATCGGTGTGTGGGCAACAAACGTGTATGGGCTAGGGTGTCGAAATTTGCCGGTCGATTATTCCACGTAGACGAGCAGCTTTTCGTTCCGTTGCAGCGCAATATCGAGATCCTCGTCGTTCATCAGAGGAGGCTTCTCGCCACTCGCGTCGTCCTTGTAACTTAGCTGAACATCTTCGCCCTGAGGAATCTTGAGACGATCGAGAATCTTGTCATGGAGAGCTTGGAATGGAATATCAGTGGGTACGCGGATGGCAATGATGTCGCCATTGAAGTGCAATTTCACCTTCATTTGCGAACCACCTTGCATAATAGCAGGCGACAACGAAGTCTGCGAGGCCTGCGTGAGTCCTGAAATCTGGCGGTTCATAGGTGGTTGACCGTTTCCGATGCTCAACTGTCTCTGAGGCATACCGAGACCGGCAGAGTATCTGTTGCTGTTGCCGGCTGTGCTCTGTAGTGAGAGGCCGTCGGCTGGTGAGTCAGAAGACGGACCAGAGCCTCCCGAAAACCGGTGTTCCTCACGAGCAACACTAGGGTCGATCTCGTAATCACCCTCTCTAGGAGAAAAGAACTGCTTGACCAGGTTACAACGGGAGATATGTGGCGGTTGTTCCAGTAGACTTTTGACGTAAGAGTCGAGGTTGTGGCGGCGGCCTTCCGTAATCGCATCAGTCACGTAATTAACAGGACCGGGCATGTAGGGGAGCGTCCGCTGCTTGCCGCCTGTGGTTCCAGCTTCAAGAGGGAACTCGGTTAGGAGAGCAATTTGGAAGTCGTAAAAGTCCTCGTAGTATCGCGAAAGCTCGAAGCATCGACCATCCTCCAGTTCGGCTTCGATAACAAACCAGTACTTGTCCTCGGCAAAGCAGTACCTCGGAACCCTGGCTGCGATGGGTGCATATAGTGCCGAGGTTGGCCTCGCCGAATAGGTTTGTCCTTGAGCCTGTATCTGTTGCTACAAAAGACCCGTTAGTACAAACACGCACATAGAGCCTGTAGACGGAATCGTAATTACCTGGGTATGAGTAGTCTGCTGGCTCAACCGGGCGCTTCCTTGCAATGTCAGGCGGTTCATAGCCTGGTCGAGTGGTTGTTGGCCGCCGCCACCACCGACATCAAACTTGCCGAGCGTTATGCTCGAGTTCTTGTATTCCGCGGCCATCTTCTTCCACTCTTCCACCTTCGGAATCCCAGCTTTTCGTATGGCTTCATGGGGGTTCGGGACAGCAGTATTACTCGCCATGTCCCGAATCTCAACGAAGGATACGGGGATTAAACCCGGGCCACCCAGTCTTCCAATGGGCTTAGCCACAAACCATTCGGGGTTCGACTGGGCGATCACAATGATGGCCTCGCCCTGTTTAGCTTCCAGTTCGTCTGCCCGTTCGGCTTGGAAATCGTACAGAACGACACCGTAAACCATGGCTCCGTTCTTTCCAGGGGTCTTGGACATCCGGTGTCCTGCGTTGGCCCCGGGGGGGGAGGCTGCCGAGCCTTCACCATATCCCGAATCGCTATCCACGGTCTTGGAAAAGGAACCGGTTTGAGACTGGCCGCTATCACGTTCCGTACGTCCAAGGGCCTGGAAATATGCGACGGGCACGAGACCACGAGCGTCTGGTAGTGCAGGGTTGCACGCCTCGTACCACTCTGGGTCATTTTCACGACCGATGACATGGAAGAAATCGCCGCGTGAAAAGCTAAGCTCCTGTGCATTTTGTGCTTCGTAATCGTAAAGAGCTTTTATAACCTGTGATGACAAGTTTAGCGCAAGTGCCTTGTGGTTGAGACCTTGTTCCGAGACATACCTTCTTTGGAGGGACAATGGCGACGGCAGATTTCGGTTGAATAGAAACATGAGGTTTGGAGTCCTTCTCTCCACCCTTGATGGACCTCCGCAGAGCCTTAAAACCGCGTGACATTGTTAGTTGCCAGAACGAAGAGACCGCAGTATTGAGAAGAGTATTCCGACCAGGCCAAGCGAATTCGAGAGGTGCCGTGGGAGAAGATGGAGCAGACACCAAGAAAAAGGATTCCTCTGGTTCACGCAAGCTGTACTCCATCATGACGAACTGGCCGAGGCAAGAACGCCTGTGTGGTGGTGTATGAATAGCTGAGCCGTAGCCCGATCTTATCTCTCATGTCCCCAATAGCAGTGAAGCCTCTGCCAGTGACTGGACAATCACGAGGGCTGTTCTTTGGGAACAAGCGAAAAAAAAATCGGACTGAAGAGGAGGAGGGACGGGGAAGGGAAGAGAGATCGGATGGCATAGCACAGAAGAGCGGGGAATGACGTACCTTCATCTTGTCCGACAGCGATACTCAGACGACTTGTAAGCTGTGTGTACACAAACCAAAACCGGAACTATTGTGCTATACAGGTAGAGAGACAGAAACGGCTGACGGGGCGAGGGGCGTCAGCAAACAACTTTTTGGAGCGGGCGTCCTAGTGTCGGCGTGCGCAGGCAATCGTGGTTGGGGTTACGCCGACTCAAATGACGGACGGCGAGAGGTGTTGCGTAGGATCCCTCTGGGGTTGGTCCTGGGCGGTTCTGCGTGTGTGTGTGTGTCGTGGAGGTGCTGCTGGCTGGGATCTGTGTAACGATGCAACGAAATGCGCCGTATGTATCAGTCGGACGGGTGCCGGGGAAGCAGCGCTGTGATGACGAGAGTGAATATCGCGAACGGGGTCGTTCTCTGCTAGTGTTTGCGACCGTGCGAACGTAAGGGAGACGTTGTAATTCCAGCTAATTTCGCAGACCCGTTTTCTGTAAACTGGTCGCGCCCCAATGTTTCTATCCCTCCCAAGTCGATGTTCGAGAGGCGCTGTGTGGTTGAGTTTGCCTCAATCTTGGCTTTCCGTCTTTGTCTGAGCCTGATCGCCTGGCGTGTGTGTGTGGTGTTGATGGCAATCCTCTTGTTCCTTTGTTCAGCCGCAAAGCCGACTGCCTAGACCCAATGCTCAACCTGCAATTCCCAGTCCGGCGAGCGCTTCTGGAATGTCTGGTGGTGGACAATCCGCCGGGAGCCGCGTTGAATATGCGATTGTTGTCGGGGTTGATTGAGTAACTGTCGCAGAAAGGTTGGTTGTCGAGGGTTGGAACTGAACTTGAAGCGAGCGAGCAGCTGGGAATGGAAGCTGGAAGTGCGCGGTGGCGGGGAAGGATCAGGATCAGGTGGGATATATGGCCTGCGTGGTGCCTTGCGTGCTAGTTCTGCTGGGCTTCGGGACGGGCAGCAATAGCATTAAAAAAAAAAGGGAGAAAGGGACGGGCCAAGCCAAGCTTGAAGCGGAAGCAGCAAGGGTGGGTGATCAAGGGTCGGGTCCGGTATTGCTCTCACAAAAGTGGAAGTCGACAGGGTGGTGGCCGGAGATGGCTCGAAGCTGAGACGGGCGGGAATGATGAAGGTCGAGTCACCAGCCTACCTAGCTGACGGCATAGAAATGTTGGAAAAACAGCCACTCGCGCTTGCTTGCTTTGCTAGTGTCTGCTAGTGCCTTCTAGTTTATGCCTGTGTCCTGAGCGTGAAAGGGTGGCTGCCTCTATCTAGCCCGTAGCAACCGCATGACAATCGGCATGACAATGGACGGCCAGGACTGTCACGGCTACCTCGACTCGAGAGCGGAATTGCGTTGCAGCAACGCTGAGGCCGCGCGGCCAGGTACCTCCGAGCTAAGGTAGCAGGTACCTGAGGTCCCCCGACTCGATTGGCGCAGTTGCTGCCCTGTGGTTGAAATTAGAGAGCGCGACCAGGGTTTTCGTCTAGGTAGAGGGACCCACCTTCCCTGGGCCTGTAGGTCCGAATTGGCCTTCTAGCCTTCCTTGGCCGCTCTCGATCTTTGGGATTCCGGTCGTGCCCACCACGATACGACCAGAACTTTGCGACAAATGGAAGAAGTCGGCCAACGTCCAATCTCAACTGGAACCAACCAGCTTGCCGGTCTTAACAAGTTCTGATCAAAAGCGAGTCTTGCGCCATGAGGCTATTGATCAGGTAGGTAAAATTGCTGCTACCTCAGCTCTGAGCTCGGGTAATTCTCCGTTGATTGTCATTTCCTGGCCTACACATGCACATAATGCATCGTGATCGCGCTTGTCATAGCGGAACATACACTGTGGTTGGTTTGCTCGAGCGCTCCCGTTGCTAGGAGTTGACGACCAGATTGCTATCGAACCGGGACCTCTGGGAGTTTACTTCACTTCTCCCAGCTCAAGGATTGCTTCATGCTCGAGTCCGTTCCGCCACTGTCCATCCATCCAAGAGCTTGAAAGTCGTCATCGAAAACAGTCGATGTGATGCTGAGAGGCAGGAATATGCCTGCTGTTAGTGCACCGTCTCATACGACGCGTCATAAGATGTTCAAAGCCCACACCTTGTCAATGCATTGACATCGACATGGAAGGCTCGATCTGACGTCGGTGGACTTGGAAGCTGCAGTGAAGGACTCGACAGATCCGATGATCCGAGCAAACAAACTCAACGCAAGGCCTCCGAGACGGTTGTCACTGGATTATACTATATGGTTACGATTTAAGTTCAAATCCACCTATGTTTGGTAAAGTTCAGATCTATGTTTGTGAAGGTCGTAAAGCGATTCTACGAAGCCCGAGTCTCCTTCATTGGTGCAGCAAACGCATCACGATCGAGACATCACATAACTTTATCGCTTTGACTTCTCGCTTCTTCTCGCTCTCGGGGGGTTCGGATGAACTAACATCGAAGTATCTAACAAGCCCAACAACGAACAAGGAGCATTGGTGTCTATAGAGTCTAGATTCTATAATACCGTTACAGCAATGTGCCCTGTAAATGCAAACCACTCTGGCAGGTCATTTTCTTTGCATTTACTGGGTCCTTGCATTTACTGGTATCTGAGCAGGGAGCCTAATTGGTAATTATATAGGTCTATTGGGGGTTCTAACAGCCAGTAACAGCCCTAATAGGGGTGACAGGGGTGCAAGAACCCCTTGTCAGATGCCCTGTCAGCTGCAAGTTTATATGGCGGGCCGGCTGGGCGGCTTGCATTTAGCAATTAGCAGGCCATGCCATACTAGAATAATTTGGGCACGAAAATCTCTAGCACTTACTGAGTCTTTGCATTTACTGGTACTAGCATTTACAGGGCACATTGCTGTATGACGGCCTGATAGGGCAATGCCGCAAAACTTTGTCGAAGATTTTACACAACAGGGCGCCAACGACATCAGTTTTTTTCTGCAAATCCCACTTTTCGTCACCTTCTAGGTAGTCTGCCGTGATTTGGGATTTTCACTCTCCCCATTGCGATGAAGTGAAATCCTAGTACACGATCATTGTAAGTGGACGTTCTTCCATATCTCTCCATTGGACAATACCCACACAACGATTAGTGCAGGATTCACATGTACATGTACAAGCTTTGACCGATCGGGATGTAACCGCACAGGACGGGCCGGGATGCCCGCTGGGCGCACCTGTAAGCAGCGAGGCAGCGTGGTATTTATTGATTTTTCTCGGGGTTTTAGCTTCTGCTGGACAAGCCACTGACCGATTTTGACCAAGGCATGTGTCGATAATTCAATTAAGATGTAAAGGCCTTACGTGGAGGTGTGTAAGCTTTGTTTGTAGTACAATGAGAAGTCGGAACAAGGACAAGGCTTTTTGTCCCATTATCAAGGTGTTTGGCGCGCGGCTCACCGTCTGTTGGCCGTGAAATCGAACCGTCGAATGTTGCACACCAGAATTATATCCTCTATATCCCCAAGATCACACATTATCTTGGCGTATGAGGCCCTCAATGATGGTTAGCATAAAGACAGCCAAAATGGCTTCGATGTCAACGATGCACAACATTACTGTGTGCTGATACTAATGAAGTACGTTCTTATTTTACTAACTGAAAACACGCCCATTCAAGCTCCCTGCCCAAGGTTGTGTTAGGCGCAGAAGTGAATCGGCCAGCTGCTCTCAACACTGCTCCCTTAACGCCAAACACCCGAGTTACCTATACTAGGCTGAAGAAAAAAAACCCAAGGGACAGATGCAATCAGTTTTGACACCCAGAGACGCCACAACCCTATGCTTGCTGACCCAAACTACCACCCATAGATGCCCACGCCGAAACACAAGGAGTACTGTAAAAGATTCGAAAAAAGAGCTGTGCTGTCGAGCACATATAGAAAGAGAGCAGGGTGCCACTACAGCACCGTAGCAACTAATGCTGCTGCTTCCACGTCGCCACAAGTCACCTCCGCGTGACCCTGATGCTTGCTAAAATGCGAGACCCTCGGAGCTGACATGTCGGATCTTCCGGAAAGACACATTAATCGGGAAAGACGGAGGTTGATATGCGAAAACACCATCTCCATCCTGTCCACCCTTAATGGCTTCCGAGGACGGCGGATATAACGTCCCCGTTTTTGACTAGGCTGATTCGTATACTGCACGCCTCAACCGGCTTTTAGGACCATTAGCCGTGACTTGATGCCGGCGAAGAATATTGAAAGACAGGAGATGCGCCTGTCCTGGAGGAACTAGCTGAAAAGGTAAGTTGGAATGCGTTGCAAGTGACAACCAGGCGCATCGCAAGGTCGCGAGACGACTCGGAGGAAGAAGTAGTGTTCGTCAATGTAGGGTTTCCACAGAGCATGGCGTGGGCTTCCTATAATGCTTTCCACGTTACGCCTCTCCAGAGAGCAACATCGGAACTTGTTGACGACGAAGACACGGGGAATGATTACCCGTCGGTAATCTCTATCGCCGGATCGCCCAGTCGCACTTCCATGGGGTGTTGCTGATACGGACCCAGGTCGCAAATCTCGTGGGGGCTGAAAGACAAAGGTCGAGAATGGGCGTGCTATCAAGCATATCAAACTACTGCACGACGACGCAAGGGTGCAGATCCCAGTGACTGAGGTGGGAAACTACGAAGGCGGAGATAAAATAGAAACATCAGGTCGGCAGTCGGTCCTGATGTCGTGGGTTCCGAAACGATGTGGGCGGGTGCGGCGACGATAGGAAATAAGGACTCAGTGCTGTTAGATTTGACCCTTGATGTCAACCCTGGAAAATGCTGCCTTCCTCGGACCCTCGAACAGCTCTTTAGCTTTTCCGGTCAGGAAAACAACAGTTCCGTCGCGGTCCTCCAGTAGATCCTGGCCCTGGTAGTCGAGGATAAATTGAGCAGCATCCGCATCCGACTCAAAGTAAAGCTCTTCCGTGACGAAGCGCAGTGGCACATCGGGTTTATACCTAAGCAGAGTTAGCAACAAAACCCTAGCCGCATATGAAGGGGAATGGAAGGTACGTACGCCTTACAGATGTTGCAAAGAGCAGCAAGGCGTTCACGGCCAACGAACATATCCATAAGATATGCGCCCATGTTGGGCGTGTCATTGTAGAGCCGGAAAAAGCGGTGGTAGTTGCCCAACGCCAATGCGGATCGGACATCAAGCGCATGCTTTATGGCCTCTTCCTCCTTCTCTGCTGCAGTTAGATCCGCCAGGACGTCGTTCAACGCCGTGCGGTTAGCGGTATGGATGAAATACAAGATACGATACGCCTTGAACTCGATCGACTTCCCCTTGATACCCATTTTGTAGAGGGCCTTGAGCTGGGTCTGACACTGATTATACTCACCGAGGTCCCCCTTCTCCAAGGCAATCCGGGCATGGATTTCGTAGACTTCTACGGTAAACTCATTCTTGATGCGCTGGACTGTCAGGTCCTGACGCATGGATTTGAACTGATCGCAGATGTAAGAGTAGTTTTGCTCCTTCTTCCACTTCCTCTTGAGCAGCTCGAGCGTCTGGCGCAGAACCCGCTCTGGTCGGACCACGGACGGAACGGGCGGTGCCGTCAGACGGAGATAGCGCTTCTCCAGGGTCTCGCATGTACCGACAACCGGGCCGTCGCTGGGAGGAGGAGTCGGCTCGCGATACGTCGACTTGTATCCTCCGTCGAACCGCTTCTGACGCTTCTCCAACTGCTTCTGGAACTTACTTTGGGTCTTCGACTGGGCTTCTTCGAGTGGCGCTGGGCGTTTATCAGCATTGAATGTAATGCGGTCCTCAAGGCGATTCTGTCCATTCCGCCAAGGGGGTGCGGCGCCCTCGCTGAAATCTGTAGACTTGCGCTTCTTGGAACTGGTAGGGGAAATAGAAAGGGCCGAGAAGTGAGAGGCTTGCTGAAGGGCTCTGGCTCTAGCACGCTCCTCCTTGATCATCTCTTGGGGCAAGGGCATTTTCTCCCAGTTGACTGAGTACATGTGGCCCTGGTCGTTTGCGTACGAAATGGTTTCCTTGAGCTTGGCTTCCATTTCGGCGCGGGTGACGGATGGATCTAGGTTGGAAGTCTGGAAAGAACGCTGCACGTAGTTGCGAACAGATTCTGGCCAGTCGATCTTTTTCTTGGCGGGCTCTTGCGTTGTAGAGGGCGAGGCGGCAGTCAAGGGCGCGGCTGGATTAGTGTGAAGTTGTGTTGCGGGAGGATGTGGAGGAAGAGGGCCGTAGGCAGGTGGGGGAGGATAGGAAGCGGATGGTGCGGCGGAATAAGGTTGACCGAAGGTTTGGCGGACCTGAACTGGAGTGAATGCGGTAGCAGCTGGGGAGTAGAGATGAACGAACGTTAGCAGCAGTCACCGACAGTGTCAGAATGAGGTGGCAGGAGTAGATAGCAGGTGGCAGAGATGGGACGGAAAGGCACGCGGCAAAAGCATACCAGAGTACGGATAGGCCGCCGGCGGCTGCGTGCCCGGCGGAGGAGGTTGAGCAGATGACCACTGCATGTTGCTCGTTTGGAATCGATCGGGTTCTCGAGGCAAGAGTCGCAGCACACGACGAACAACAAATTAAACAGAACTCGCTGGCAAACAACAACTCGTACAACTCGTGTGAACCAAGGTTCAACACTAGCTATGGAACTGGGCGTATGTGTAGTCGTGGACGGTGGCGAGGGGATGGTTGCCGATAGTAATGCTGGGCTGAAATTAATGAAGTGGGCGGTGATGCAAGGTTGATCAAAGGGAACCTCCAGCCGTCTCTTCAAAGTGTTGGTTG
>HF972802.1:43437-54813 GCA_000604185.2 Neurospora sublineolata FGSC 5508 | reverse complement strand
CCGATATACCCAAGACCACCAATCACCATAATGTACTTCTCCGAACCATCGGCCGGCGCCTGTGTTGCCGACCTCTCCTCGAGGAGGGCATTTTCGGGCACATCAAAGTCGAATTCCTCATCGGACAGCGCAGGACTGGTAAGCGGTGAGCTGCCGGCGGAATAGTCGCGGGACGACGAAGACAGATACTCTTCAGAGAGGTCCTGATCTTGGACATGATCTCCAAGATCAAGGCGTGAACTCGAAGTGCTCGACATGATGATTCTGAGCAAGAGTTTATGAGAAGACTCGCAGTGTAGGATTGATGAGCGAGTGTGAGGCAAGGATGGGGACGATCACTGGCCTTTTCTGGAGGAGCTGCGTCGAGGCTTTTATCAAGAAGAGCCTCAGTTGGTGACAGCGCAAAAAAAGGAACAAGACGGCAACACCCTGCTCAGTCAGCAAACCTTGTCATCAACACCACACACAAACAGCCAGGCTACAAGGCCCGATCGACCGATACGGTTACATCTTGGAAGCCGGCGGGAGGGCGGCGAGTGTCAAGCTGAGATTATGCTAGGACGGCGAGTGTCAAGCTGAGATTATGCCAGCGCGCCTGTGCTAGTTGCATCGTGGCTCCATGTTCCTCCATGCGTGTCATGCTCTCGTCATGAACCCAATCCATACTCGTTCGGCAAGACCGTATTAAACCTAGCCCGAATGGCAACCGAACAGATGCTCGACATGCCATCCACCCGAGACCCCTTGGCCCAGCTGAAGCAAATCTCTGACCCGTAGACTCCTCTGGGCTCCGCCGGTCCCGCCGGATCCCAGCCGGATGGCACTGGCTGACATCACCTAGACCATTGCTGGCGCCATGCAAGTGAGGAAATTGAAGGAATGAATGGCATCAAACTCGTTGTAACGCGACTATTGTCACCAGCCGTTTCCGGTCCCTCGTCCCACTTTGACGCCTGCGTTGTGCATATCCAATGTACTACGCTACAGGCTGCCACTACGAGCAACTCAGCCGATGAATGAGTTGGACAGACGATCCCAGACGCTAATAGAATTCGATGGGGCATGGGGGCGGGTAATTCGGGACCTCGGGGGGCTCATCTCACACGGGGGCACACCACAGACAAGCACAGGCACAGTAGACTCATTATGTCAAACAATTGCGAGGTTCCTGAATCTGCAGCAAAAACCCGAAACCCCTATTCTGATGCCAGGCACTAGTATCACCAGTCCCGAATAGTGAGACACACAGGAGCATCAACCTTTCACCCTCCAGAAAACAAAATGAGGCTCTCTCTTGGCTTTGTGGCTTTCCATGCTTCTTTCTTAGCTCACTGGCCTCACCGAGGCAACCGCAGGACGAGATTGTGCTCGAATCAGAGCTTACTCTTGTAGCCACTATCACAGATTTCAAGACATTGGGTCTCAAAGAGCACCTTACCCTCACATACAATACACTTCCCGAAGCCCGCCAGACCTGGATTTCAACACGGCACTCGGAACAGGAAAACAGGAAAACAGAACACCCTACTCACCTGAAATCGGGTTCTTGCTGTAGCGATCTCGCAAACCCATTCCTGAGGGCCCTTTGCTCCTTGTTTAGCAACTGAGATCTGCCGAACACGAAGCGGGCCGGTGTTCTTGTCCGTGATGATCGACTGCGGTGCCGGCGAGTTGGCCAATGTGCTGCTCATCCTAGTCCAGGTGTGTAACAGGATTGGACCTGACTGGGTTTTAAATATGGAAATGGGATACAGTTGCAGACAAGTCGAGTGAAGTCGCGAGCAGTCGTTGTTGGAACAGCCAATGACAGGCCCTGGCTCTCCCTTCCCCACTGTAACCGGATCGACTATCGAATGGTTGTCCGTGGCGTCCTTCTGACGGCGGAGGTGGTGGGGGATCGTTCACCGGGATCACGGCTCGGACGACGTCTTGGCCCTTGTTGTGGCCATAGGGCATAGCTTGGCGACTTCCTGACTGCATGAATGCGATGGGGACGGGCGAGGCATGAATTGGCCAGGCATTGGTAAGTTTTTTCTGTCAGAAATTTCTTCAGATTCCTGCTGGTATTGGAGTGTCTACGTGAAACTTTTTTCAGTCTAGGTTAGGTTGTTCACACCACCCACCCAGGCACCTCTCCAGGGCCACCCTACCATCCCTCCTCCCTTTTTCGGATCCTGGCCAGCCACCCACGTCGCTGTCAAAGCAACATGAAGGGTCGCGGCGTGGCCCCTTGTATCTACCGTGACGATGCTAACAACTTTTGTGTATCATTCTGGGCCTGTCTGGCCATGACATCTCTCCGACTCACACTGCGATCATCCGTGCGATCATATCATGTCGATTGATAGCGTGGTCGATAGTGCGGCCTTGTTGAAATTGACGTCCCAATATCACCGACGCTTGGATATCAGCATCAGAACACTCGGCTCCCAACAGTGTTTGGACCCAAGAACCAGAAACCTGAGCGCTGACACAAGCGGCTGGCCGACTGGGCACATGGAGATTTGTTCGCTACCAGAATGTCGGAAGGTAATAAACGCCGTCATGGATCCCATACTGAAAGATCTCAGAAGGCGTACGGGGGTCATAATCAGATCTTGCGGTTTCCTTGAAATTACGATTACACTAGCAGGGTATAGCGCACCCCAGTTGAGCGGCTGTGAGTCTCCCCACTGTTCCCTGCAAGCTTCGGAACTGTGGAGAAAGACCCGTATTTACCATGCTCGGTACGACGATACACGGCCGCCGGCCGGACAACCTTGTACACGTGTACCGCTACGACATGCGGCTCGTTCGCTCGTTTTGGCTTCCGACCAACCAAGCGCACCACAATCCGCCTATTCTTGGATTCGTGGAATCCTGGATTCGAGAACATGGACCCCTGCCGCTACAAGGGCCTCGGGAGGCTGGCTCCGGCACCAGAGGCAGAGACTGCCAGCGGTGGGAGGGGTATTCTCTCGCTTGCGTCCATTCCGTGTGACAGACGTCAAATTACACCTGCGCCGCCAGTACCACGACAGACTGCGCACTGACAGAATTCTCGACTCGCACGAGCCGCTGGATGGATGGGAAACGACCTGAAATAGGAAAATGGAGACGGCCAAGAGGCACCAGGAGGCCCAGAGTGTCAAGCTAGACAAGCCTCCCCAAGAGTGCTTTAAGCAGCCAAGCATTCGCTAATATGGTGCGATCCGCAAAGTGGACGAAGCTTTCTGACAGACAACGAATGAGGCGCTCACGAGATGACAAGGCAGTGGTCCCGGCGCGTATACGAATTGGGTACTAGTTATCCTTCTTCGTAAAAAAGACAAACCGATGGCCAGCGCCTACTGCGTACACGTTACCAATTGGGAATATTACAGTGTGCAATTCCTAGATCGAATCGGTTGGGCAAACGCTGTGGTACGCCCGGGATGTCAAGATCGGCTCCATGGCCATCCCTGGATTTACCACCTTGCAATCGTAAGTGCATGATGGCTCGCCCCTTCTCGCAAGCACTCACTGTTCTTTGCTGGCGCTGGGTTCCAGCCGAGCAACGGTTCAGTGGATGCCTCACCCCCAGGGTATGATCGCGTACGAGGTTTGTTTCGTACCAGTCGGTGATACGGTACCATGCCTCGTCGTTGTCCTTCCCCCCTCTTTTTGGTGTGGGTCGGGCATGGCGACATGGTGGTGGCCGCCGCCCGGTGCCGCTTCAACTCGAGACCGACTTGGACGCCCCAGCTTTTCAACTTCACTTTGCGAGGCTGTGAAAACAGTTTTGTCCAGCCCCTTCCATTGCTTTGCACCAAAGCATCACTTGCAGACGGGACCCCTTCCTGTCTTCCATCTGGACCTTATTCTTGGTCCGTCGGCTCTCTTTCAGCACGTCTCTCGGTTCAATAGCATGTCCTCGTGGCGATGATCACTCGTTAGCTTTTTACTGTATACATCGCCGTCCATCGATAATCGTTAATCCTAATCGATTCCATCAGCAGGGACTTTGCTGTTTCGACATCCACACATGTTCTTTGCCTAGGATTCCACCTGGCCAGTCCTTTACACCTTACGTCTTCCATCAGTTTCACATAGCCGTTGCTGCCGTCACTGGGCATCGCCATTGACTGGCAATGGTTTTCCCCTTTCCGCCCCCGGGGGCCGGGGACCCAGTTCTGCAGATATGCAACAACGATAACAGCACCGACCGTCTGGTCTACTGCAACAGGATACTGCCCTCAGAAGAGAGGTTACGGACCTCATGGCAGTGGGGCACATTGATAGTGGGAATCGTAGGGCTGGCTCTTCCCGTGCTGCTATCAGTGATCCTAACAATATACCATCGTCTGCGTCAGTCAATATCAGACAGTTACACCGAGTAAGTTCATCCCGTGTCTCAACCTCCCGTCTTGTCCTCATTGCCATCACCCATGCCATCCTTTTCATGATATTGCCCATGATATTAACATCCACAATAGGAGGAAACGCAAATCACCTTCCGGAAGGAAGAACCCAGGCTCACCGTCGTCGCGGCCAGAGTTCAAGATCCCGTCCTCAACTAAGACTTTCCAATTCTTGGATGGCAGTGTATCTGGCGATCGTAGCGTCGCCGCCCAGCAATTAGTAGGGGGGACTGTTTACATCAGTCCCTTACCGTCGTGCACGGACCCTACCCCCTTCCAGCCCCTTCAAGCTACCCCAACCCAGGACATTATTCGTCTCGGGTTGTTTGACGCCAAGGACGTTTCACCTGCCGATCTCCCGGCGTGGGAGACGCACATTTCCGACTTCATCCTAAGCGATGACGTTTCCGGGGTTGTCTTGAAGGTAGCGGACCTCGCTAAGGAGGATGAGGAGACGGCGGCGAGTCTGTTTGCCCGGCTACACCAGCGGGCGGTGCCGATCGTCCTTAACCTCGGCCTTGAGGAGGAAACCGAGTTCGTTAACAATGTCGACTTTTCGGACCTGGTGGGTGTCATCGTTGAGAATGCCTGTATCCTGCCCAATGGCGACAGGCGGGATTACTTCCGCTCGGAGAAGTTGAGGGAGCTCATGAACAAGTGTGCCAAGGAGAGGTTGGAGCGCCCGCACTTCTTTGTTGCATTTCACGATCTCTGGGAACAGCAGCCTTCTGTGGCTGTCGTGTGCAGAGGTGAGAAGGTCGCAAGCCATTTTGAGGCTGTTTACCAACATGGCCCTAGACATGTGGCGAGTGGTCTGAAGATGACCCAGCCTCCTGTGAGCGGCTTTGAGTATCTGCGAAAGCCTGAGACTTCTGATGTGAGTTACCCCGATGAGTGCAATCGATTTCCTGTAATACGAAACCTAACAAGAGTGGTCTAGCTTCAAACTGCGTGGTTGCAGCAAAAGAAAAAGGTTTATGTTGGCGATGACAATGAGCTTATTGACCAGACTTCACGACTCGACGTTGATAGAATCGCGTCGATCGTCCCTGACGTCGAGAAGCTGTTGCAGCCCGTTGAGCAAACCGCAGAGAAGCAGGAGTGGTGGTCTGACGAACCAGAGCTCTCCTTCCCGCCCCCCTATCGCGAGGTGGCGCCTGCAAGGGACGAGTTCTGGGAGTGCGACCACAGAGGCGAGGCGCTTTCAGCCTTGGGATGCATTCCACTCACTGCGTCGGCAACCGACATGCAGTACGAGGCTATCTTGGCGACGCAGACCCATCTGCGCGATTTGAACATGCTGCAAAGGCTGCGTCCTGCCGAAATCGACAAGCTTGTCATGGCTTATCGCAACTTCCAGCAGGAGACTGCCCATCCTCACCTGTTCACTCCTCTTGTTGAGGGCCTTGTCGAAGGCAAGGTTTGCGTCTACAAGGGCCTCGATACCGGTTTCAAGGTCCCTGATGGTGAGGCTCACTTCTGGGGTATCTCTGTTCCTCGTTCCGAGGATGGCGACGTCGACATCTTCATTTCGAGGAGCAATCCCAGTGATGTCGCGACTATTCTCCACGTCTGGCTGGCTCACAATGGCATTGCACGGGTGGATAGGTACGAGGAGGAGCTGCGCCTGGAGAACAACATGGGCTCTGATCTGCCTCTGCCTACTAGCATACAGACTGCCATCAACATGTGCTCTCCTTCTGAGGTTCTCTTCTTCTTGCAGCAGTTGCAAGTTAGCCGCTTGACGCATCCCTTCCGTATCGTCATTGAGGCCTACTGCCGAGCTGTTCTCCTGGACGAGTCCTCTACCATTGCCTGGAACGACGTTCACTGCCGCCTTTACCTTGAGGGCAAAGTCTCTATGAGGGATCTCCTCGAGCGGAGACTGGCAGAGTTCGTCCGCATGGGTGCCACTGCCCTTCCTTCCGTTGATGGTCTCGTGGCTGTTGCTGCGGCCATCGAGCAGCGTGTCCGTGAATCCCTCTACTCTGGCGATGTTGAGGCGCTCAACGCCATCAGGAACCCCCTGACATATGCCCTGGATCCCATGAGCCAGTACCACGACAACAAGTTTGTCGATGTCAACACTGATCTCATCGCCCTCATGTTCTTCACCACTGTTCGCAAGCTTGCTCTGGAGGATGTCTACCTCGAGGCCACAGATCACTGCCCCCTTTTCTCGCAGGCTGACCAAGCAGCTGTTTTCGCTGAACTATGGGTGCTTGGTTCTCAGTGCGAGGCCTTCTTCGGCATGCATCCGCGTGCCCTTGGCAAGATCATTTACGACCAGTACACAGCCTACCTTCGCAAGAACCCGCCTCCTACTCCTTCGGATGACGGCGACCGCAATGGCCATATGACAGTGTATTCCAAGCCTAAGCCTTCTCAGAGAGAGCCCGGTGATGAGTACGAGGATCCTGCTCGCCGTGGCTTCAGGGACCGCATGAAGCTCAGCTACTTCCGTGAGAAGCTCGCTGACTTTGGCGCTCTCTCCATCTTCTGCATGCCTGCTGTTCTGGATATCCTGCTTCTCACCTTCGTCGGCCGTGGTCTGTTCATGAATGCCTACATGGGCGAGGACAATATACTTGCTGCTTGCTACGGTCTTTTGATCGCTCTGCTTATCTCCGCTGGTGTTACCGGCTGGGTTGGCAGTATCGGCAACTACTACCTCTGCAACTTTGCGTACACCAACATGGTCTTCTTCCACGCTCAGCGCCTCTCAGGTGGCTTCGTGTTGACCTTGTTGGTTGGTCTAGTCGGCTTCATCGTCTTTACTGTCAAGACTTCCGTCTACGCTGGTCTCGTCTTCTTCGGATATCTCGTGCTTCTGGCGACTTATCTCAACGTCCTCGGTATCATGGCTACCATGCACCAGGAGGGAAGCCCCTTGACTTCAGGCCGCAGTGTCCTCTGGAGAACCATCCCGTTGCTTCTCATCTCGCCTGCCCTTTCATCTTTCGTCTACGGCAAGGATATCGCGATCTACCTATCCGTCGGATACGGCTTCCTCGTGCTGCTCATCTTCCAGTACCGCAAGTTGTGCCACGAGTGGATGGGCTGGCTCAGTAACATCCCCAAGTTTACTGAGGCTGACATTCACTCCTGGTATGAGCACCGCATGAGCCAGAACTCGGTCGCGAGCCCCACCGAGAAGATCAACGCGGATGAGACCAAGAAGCTTGCTCTCCAAGCTTTCCGAGATGCCATCAAGAGACAACGGGGTCGCGTTTTTGGTGCTGCTCATGATGCCTTGATCCACAAGGTTGCCGAGGGTTTGCCCTACATCAACTGGATCCTTCGCATGGACGGCCCTCCTGAGGAGGTTGTCGATGTCTTCTCGCCCCCTTGGTTCGCCCAGCTCGCCGAAGCCCAGAAGAAGCGGCTCCAGATGTCCCAGGGTCTCAAGGAGCACAGCGTCTTTTTCCTCTTCCGCCAGGCTCGCTACGATATCGGCCAGAACGTCGGCCTTTTCCTCGTCTGCTTGATGGATCGTTGGGTTAGCGTCATCATGCCTGATAGCGGTGTTGCGAACGTGTTCCCCACCTTCACTTCGCGCTACGCTATCTGCTTCGCCATCCTTTACTTCTGTCTGTCCATCATGGTTCTCGACCTTACCCTCAAGAAGTACTGGCAGTTCAGCTACGATCTTCCCAAGGGCATCCTCTCTAGCGATGCCGAGCTGTTCGCTCTCAGGCAGAAGTGGCAACAGACTCGCCGAAACAAGTACATCGGCGCGCTCCTCACCCTCGCCACCAGGCTTTTGGCCACCTTTGGCTTGGCCACCATCGCCGTCTGGCTGTTTGTTGAGGAGGCCCAGATCCTGGCGCTCTACTACCTGTACTGCCTCGGTTATACTGGAGTTATGGTCTTCCAGTTCAACCGCTGCTTTACGACCAGCGTCCGTGCCCATGTTCTTTCCATCCTCATCTCCGCCGTCATCGGTTTCATCGTCGGCTGCCTGCTCTACCTGATGCCCAAGGGCAAGATCGTCTCCGTCGACGTGATCGGCCTCTGCGTCGCTTCCGTCTTCGCTGCTGTGTCCACTTCGTACTGGGCCATCAGGAAGCCAAAGCAGATGGATCTCAAGGAGGATGGCGCCAACGGTGATAAGCCCAACACCTGGAAGCAGCACAAGATTGGACATTCTGAAAACTCGTTCACTGGCAGAAAGCCCGCTCAGGTTAAGGATCTCCCTGGAGATCTACTTCTTGCTAAGCAGGAGACGCCCTTGGCGCGCTCGGTTTCAGAGACACTTCGCGATGGTCAGAGCAATTTCCCCGGGAATTCGGAGACGGTTTCCTGGAGGGAAGATGTCCTCGACACTGCGTTGGCCATGTGGCTGGATGAGAAGATTCGCGTCATCGTCTGCCCGCGCGGAACTTTCTTGGATGCCGGACTCAGCGAATGCGTCTCTTTTAGCGAGCTCAAGGATGATGAGTTGCACATCACTACTGGTTTCCTTCCTGAAGAGGAAGCCAACTTGGCGACGTGGCAGCCTCTTCTTGCTTGCATGATCGGTGAAGCTATCCTCTACCACACTGCCCGCGGCATTATCGGGTTGGATACTGCTAAGGCAGTTCACGCTGAGCATATCCTGTCTGGCGCTGACCGTTCCTTCACCGTCTCCAAGAGAATCGCCTTCCAGCTTGCTACTGAGGACAGACAGGGTCTTTACAGGATCCGCGAGCAGACCAACCAGGAGCTAATGAAGCACCTTTGCCTTGAGACCAGCATCGACTCGGAGTGGGTGTCCCTTCCTCGTCCAGTCCAGGAGACCATCCTCTCCCGTATCCAGGGCATGTCTGCCTCGCAGTCTCGCGACTTCCCCACCTGGATGGAAGCGAAGGGCGTCGACCTCCGCTGCAGCAACTTTCACGTCAAGCTTTGCCTCGAACTCTACCTGATGGCCGGCGAGCGCGTGATGATGTACAACTCTGCCTTCAACACCTCCACCGACACCCTCTGCTACTTGCCCGAGCCCGACAGCGAGAGCCAAGAGACCTCGCCTCTCATGGACAACGGAAAGAAGGGCAAGCACCTGCACTGGACTCACAAGATCCTTTTCTACGTCCCTCTCAACTTCGTCAAGTGGGTCGCCATCATCTCGGGCGCCGGTTCCAACATTGAACGCGAGCTGTGGTACTCTCTCCGCAAGATGCCTCGCATTCGGAAGGTCCTCATGTGGCTCATCCTTGCTATCTGGCAGATGTGCTTCCAGATCCGCGATACCTGGATCTTTATGATTCTCATCTTCCACCACAAGTCCCTCGTGCAGATCTGGCGCTTGGCTCGCAAGGGAACCCCCAGGACTTTGTACAAGAACCGCATCGTCGTGGTCATGCGCAGAAGGGCTTTGACTGGCTTTGCTAAGCTGAACGAGTACGGCAAGTTGATGCTCAACATCTACGAGGGTCACCTCAAGGAGGCTCCGGAGGAGAAGACGCAACCTGTTGCTACTGCTGTTTATGATCACACCTACCGTCTCATCACCAAGTCCGTCAAGAAGGGCAAGGACGAGGTTCTCTCGTCGTTTACCTACGGCGATGGCAACAAGTCTAGACGCCCAACTGAGAAGTACGTCGTCGATGGCACTACTGTCAAGCGCTGCCACTATGACGAGAGACGCCGCATCTCTCACGGTATCATCAAGTTCGGCAATGTCGAGTATTCTTTCCGCTACTTCTACAAGTCCAGTGATAAGGGTTCTCTGGATGTGCTTAAGGCCGAGTACGAGCTGAAGGCCGACCATCCCTTCGTCCTGACCGTCTACTGGGGTACTCCTCCCAAGGAGAAGGTCGGGGAGTGCAACTGGACTCCCTCCGACCGCGTCGGCCAAGTCGACCGCAGCACTTACGGCAGGACATTCACCACCGTCATCACCTACCCCCATCGCCGCGACCCCGTTGAGACCACCTACATGGAGGAGAACGGCAGGCAGATCACTGTCGACCGCCCGCCCCGTATCTTCGAGCACGAGGACGTCCTTCTGCAGAGGCCTACTGATGTCTCCTTCGAGGATGATGATCTCTTCATCTACCACCGCCGCTCTTCGGTCGAGCGCATGGCCAAGAACCTCAAGCAGACTTACTCGTTCGCCTCTCGCCTCAATCCCATGTCCTGGTTTTCCATGCGCAAGAAGTCCATCTACCGCCCTGTTCCCACCTGGTGGTTGCGTACTGAACTCTGGGATATCTGGCGCAAGTCCGGCACTCTAGATGCTGTCACCGCCTGCTGGATGGACGAGCTCATTCTCCGCGAGGAACCACTTCTCCGCCGGTACTGGTCTGCTAGAAACAGTGGTCAGCTCTCTCAGGCACGCATGATTCTCGACGCCGACATTGACCAGATTTCCGCCGCTATCGAAATCGAGAAGCACGTTGGCGAGCTGTGCATGTTGCCGATCAAGACTGCTGACTTGTACGCCATGGGTCTCGGAAAGGATGCCAACCAGATCACCACCAAGCCTCAGGACTGCTTCAGTGACTCGGAGAACCGTATCTCGGTCATCTTCAACGATATCGGATGCTGGCCTGAGTCTCCCGGTGGTGTCTCCAACTGCCGTCGCGATCTTGTCAATGGCCATACCACCATCCGCAACCACGTCTTGGCTGAGTCTGCCAACGAGTATGGTATCCCGCGTTTCCAGGTCGAACGCAACGTTCAGTCGCTCAAGGTCGTGCCTCTCTGGGGTCTTGATGGTCGTGTTCCTAACCACGGTCTCATTGAGAACCTCCTTGAGATGCAGGTCGAAGACAAGATTGTCCGCACCGACATTGATCGTGACGTCGTTGACACCTTCATTCCGCTCCTCCGTCTCTTCGTCAAGGGTGCTCGCTCGCGCCACATCTCCAAGCCTGACATGTACCGCTACAGCAATGCCATCCTGGACATGTTCCAGTACTTTGAGCACAAGGACTACAACAAGACTTGGAACTCCAAGGAGGTCGCTGCCGCCTGGGCTGAGGCCTGGCTCATCAAGTACGATGACCCGGAT
>HF972797.1:11226-22690 GCA_000604185.2 Neurospora sublineolata FGSC 5508 | reverse complement strand
GCATTCCGTTCATTTCGACGCCCTTTCTAGTCCTGGCCGGACCGGCACCGTCACACTTTTATTAAATTGGATAGAAGTAGCGCCGTTTCGAATACGAAATCGCTTGACAGCGGATTTTACTTTTAAGATTATCTTAGGAGGTTTTATCATGATAGATTTAAGTAATCTCTAGTATTTTGTTTATTTTATACATTGAAATAGCTTTAAATAAATCTAGAAATCGTTATCAAATATTAGATTTTGATAGTTTTATAGGATGCGGTATATGTGTGTGTGTGTGTGCCGCACCCCCTCCCGCCAAGACTGCACAGGCGAATGAGTTTGGGAAAGGAAGCCTGCTCCACACAGTCGCTGCGGCTAATTACACAGTCTAGGCATCCCGGACTAAAAGATCCTTTACACCACCTGAAGTGGAAGTTTATCCCATCACGACCACTTGCCCAAGACAAAGAACATGAAGCTCATACACTCTTTCCAAACTTGAGACACAACCTTTTCTCTTCTTCCGTTAGAAGGCAACCTAAAATACCTCTATGCTTCTTACCCCACCCGAATCCCCCGAAGGGATACGACCCATCGGTCACATCCGAGCTTACTCGGAACTATAGTTCTGAGAAGTTGGATTCCGAGAGCGCTCGGTATCTTCTTCCGTCTGATACATAAATCGTGTGACCCCTTTCTAAGTCTGACACTATGGCCGTCAGACATGAAGGATGAAACCGTTAGGTAGGATTCCGATAGGGTGGAAGAACTGACTGTATCAAGGATCAAGGAGTTCTAAAATCGTAGTCCCATTGAGCGGCTACAAGGCTGGACGACTTTGGAAAACGGAGCAATTGCGAGATCTCGTACGAATATCACAAGTGCACGACGGAAAGGCAACGCAACATTCAAAGTTCAGCTCCAAAATATTCACATGCATTCAGGCGAATCCCTATACTACCTATGTAATCACCAAACCATCCTACCCTCTTCACACCCACCACCTAATCTCAATTCCAAACCCTTCACCTAAGCCTGAGAAACATCAGTCCCAGCAAACCCCAAAAGCTCGTTCCACTTCTGCGCAGTAGAAGCGTCCCTCGTTCCAAGAGCCTGGATCTGGGCCTTGGCATCCAAGCACGCCGTCTTGGCCGCCGCGTTGGCCTGGCAGACGTTGGTCAGCTGGTCGCAGATGCGGTTGGTGATGATGTTGGGGTTGAGCGCCTCCTGCTGGCCCTTGGCGACGAGCGCGTCCTTGGCCTGGAAGGTGAACTCGGTGGCCTTGCGGTTGGCGCGGCCGCCGACGAAACTCATGGTGGGCACGCAGAGACCAAAGTCGGCGCCGGCGAGGGTGGACTTTTGGACGCCGTTGTTACCGGTATTTCCGGTGTTGGCGTTGTTGTTACCGTTGTTGTTGTTACCGACATTGCCAGCCGCGGAAGTAGTGGCGGGCTGGACGATGGTGGTCAGAGTCCTGACCTTACCGCACTTGGACGCGGCGCTGGTGGCAGCAGGAGCAGCGGAAGTGACGGCGGAGCTAACAGCACCGGTATTTCCGTTGTTGCCAGTGTTGCCATTGTTGTTATTGTTGTTTCCCTTGTTGTTGTTACCAGCAGCAGGCGTGGTGGTAGAGCCGCTGGAGCTCTGGGCAGTGAAGTTGGTGAAGCCATTGGCAGTCATGATATCCGCAACACTCAATCCGTCGTTGGTGAACGGAGTGGTGAGAGACTTGGCCGAGTTGGCATTCTCGACATCAGCGCCGGTCACAGCCGGGTCAACAAGGGGAACGATGCCTCTGAGCTCTTTGGTGGCCGGCAGAGCTGGATCGGAGCAGATGGAAGGAATCGAGACAACGAAGGGGTTGAAGTTCTTTTCAGCGGCGACAAGCTTCTTGGCTGCGTCAATGACGGCCTTGTCATTGCCGAGTTGCGAAACAATTTTGTCGGCAAGGGTAAGCTAGATATCTGTCAGTAAGGAAAGGTATAGGCAAGCTTTTAGATGGACTGACCTTGTCACAGGCGTTGGCACCGGCGAGCAGGACACCGGGAGTGGCGCCGGCAAGGGTGGGAGCAACACCAGGGCTGCCAAAGTTGCTCAGAGAGGAGATGATGTTGGCAACAGACTGTTCCTGACCGAAGCGAGCTTCGGCAGTGGCCATAAGAAGGGCGGCAAGAGCAAGTTTGGAGTACATGATGATCAAGCTTTTCTGATCTGACGGGTGAAAAAGTGGTGGTTTAGAGGATGCAAGAATGCTGAATACCTATGGAAGAAGCGAAGACCGGCCGAGCGGTTTGGAAAGAAGTCAAGTGAAAGAGTGCGAAGAACGAAATAGTTACCAGAACTGTAGAGACCGAAGACCCGAAAGAAGAGAATGAAGCTGAATGATGAGAAGGAAAGAGAAGGTGGTGATGTTTACGGGAGGACAGTCAAGTTATATAGAAACGATCATGGGACCCAGGATCAAAGACCATCTGATGGATTGCCCCCGATGGAGATCATCAGGTACTGGGCAAAAGGGGGGTTGTTGATGTCGTCCCATCTCAGACAAGGCATTACTGTCCCTGCGTCAAGTGTTTCTGGTAAGGCTAGGGGAATCCCCTGCCCAAACTCCATGAGCGGTAAACAGAACACCATCTCATCAGCCTGGTGAACTCCGGGTCCATGCTGAGATTCACCTGAATCTTGGCAGATCTTGCCGGCGGTCTGGCCAGATGCTGGCTGGATCCTGGGGGATCTTGAGATGCAAGCGATGATGCCCCCAGGTTCTTGGTAAGGAAGAAGGCGAGAACCACAGACGCTTGGAAACATTGCTCACTGCTCACTGCTCACTTCACCACCATATTGAAAGGTAGTTAGGTGGCATTCCGGGAGTTTCAAGGGGAGCCATTCTGGGACAGCTAGCCTTGAAGTTTACCGAGGCTTGATATTGGGCCATTGTAAGAGTTGGCGCCCGGGGGAAGAACTGGGCATGTTCCCGGGGAGTGAGGCTCATCAGAGCGGAATGTGGTGATCGATGAAGGTCTGGATCCTGGTGGTGAGGGTGAGAAAGTCGAGGTTGGATTTTGGTTCGGATGTTTCTCGCTTCGGCGTTGCAAGCCCTGTCAGCCACTGTTAGCGCCTCACTAACCCGCTTTCGACGACATCAAACCAGGGTTGAGACGCTCCCGAGACGTCGGCACTTTTCTCTCCCGGACTCCTCCCCATCTCCTCGATTTCAGTTCAACGGGCAGTCGCCGACACATGTCACGATACCCTCAGCAGATCTGATTCCCGACTTTGGTCATGGATTATCGATTGATTCAAGCACATAGTTTCGGGGGTCCGTCCCGCACTTCCACAGACACGCCGAGATGCGCTGCAATGCACCGTGACGACAAGTTCTTCTCACAATGACATGACATCGAGCAACGAGGTTGACACCATGGAGGTGTTCCTCGTCACTTTGTCTTCCGGTCATCTCGCCACGACAACAGTCCATACCGAACATGGTTCATCCACTCCGGCCTAGAAGCGGACAGCATCGATGCTACTTCCTTGGAGAATGTTAGCTGCTTGTTCTTCACATCATCTTGGAATCAAATGGGAGACGAACCAGGTTGTCTCTGATGGCCTGCAACGCCCTCATAGGCCCTCTCAGCTCACTTCTTGCCTCATGATCATCCAGGCTATAATACGTTCGGCTGTACGAGTGGAAGGCCCGGTGCTTTGTTGGTCCAGTGGCCGACATGTCTGTCTCGTCCGTCTCCTCAGTCCCTTCAGTCATCACTTCTTTGTGTCCGTCTCCTCCGCCGCCCTTCCTGTCCACTGCCGCACCCAACATGTCCAAGCAGTCCGGATTAACAATAAGCCAAAATTCCTCCAGCCTCTCAAACCGCCTCATCACATTGGCCACACATCTGGCGCAAAAGGGCGGGTCGGCATCGGGGTAGTGCATCTCCAGATCCATCCTCCCTTCCCCGTCGCCGTCAGGCCCGTCAGGCCCCGGCCCCCCCGCAACCCCGACATGTGTCCAGTGCATACACTCATGCCTCCACATGGCCTGCAGTTCCTCCAGGCTCAACCCAACCCCTTCGTCGCCGTTGGGGTCGTCCTCGGTCGAATTCCCCCACACGTTCCATCCAGGTCGGAAGTACCTCACCGCGAACCGCCGGGCGCCCGTAAACACAATGTGTTCGAAATCGGCCCAATCCACCGCCGCCATGGTTTCCTTTGGTCCGGCATCCGCTCCTCCGAAGCAGATGAGATCGGTGGTCAGGTCGAGGGTCAAGTTGATCATGGACGCAGGCGGGCTACCATATCTTGGCATGGGCACAAGTGTCTTGTGCTCCATGGCCCGTATGTGTCGGATCACGGCCGAGCGAGCGTCCTGGCAGGCAAGTGAAAGATTTCGCAGGTTCAGGTCTGCGGATTGGTGTCGGTCCGGAACGAGATGCATGTCCCAGTCCACCCAGCTGGTGTCTGGGAGCTTCTGGAGGAAGTGAAGACATGGGGAGAGGGCGGCTGCGTGGTCCCAGACTAGGTCTTGGAGTTCTGGAGGGAGACGGACGAATTGGGTGAACGCCATTGTTTGTTGGTGGCTTAGTGATGCTTTCCTCGGAAGAACAAGGAAGGAAGGGTAAGTTGATCAATATGCCAAATAGTTGAATCCGAATTTCTTTAGCTAACCTGGAAGTCTGAAAAGTGCTTCTCCCAAGACGAGATCCGCCAGGAGCAAGTACGTGGCCACACCTTCAAGCTATCACATGGCCCCCATTGCAATGCAGTTTCTGGAATTGTCCAATCATCTTACAAAGGCGAATCGTCCCAAGATAAAGCCCCCTTTGACGGTCGGACATGATCATCATGATGCAACAAGCTAGCTCTCGCTCGGGGTTAGGGTCTATGGAGCTCCTGAAGCCGAAGATGGAGAGGCGCCGTCTCATCTCTCTGCACATCAAACAGATGGATGCCGGGTTACGGAGTAGCTTCGTCTCGGCCTTATCGAGCATTGGAAGGTAAATGCCGTGAGGATTTATTAAACGTCGCTAACTCGGTACATGTTTGACAGCCATATTGTTATAATCACGTTTTTTTTTATAGACTGGTTGCTGTCATCCTGAAACAACATCTCGTTGTCTGCTTTGTTACACCTTCCCCAAGCCCCCAAGCTGATACCCAGAAGACAGACACTCTTCTTTTCGACGAGGACCTGCTCACTTACTTAACCTGGCTGCCTCGACCATTTCGGTCAGTAGTCCTTAGGTTATCCTAACGAAGCGGAATCGTTTTCAAAGCTCCCGGGGGGCGGTTGGCATGCACCACAGGTAGTACCTACCTAGGTAGCATGCACCCCTCAATACCAAACGTCAACGACATAACGCCGTACTCCGTTGGCTTGCCAGCCTTGCCAATGAATCTCGGAATGAAGCTGTATGACAAGCACGTAAGATTTATTGGCACCATGGTTCCCAGAAGGAAGTGCCGGGGTGGTACAGCATTGAAGAAGGAGAAGCACAAGCATCATGAGATGCAACATGGAACAACCCGCGTACGAGGCTCCATGTAGGAAATCCATGGAGACGGGAGCCCCGTGGGGATGGGGTCGCACGTGGGTACATGTATTAGACGGGGCAGCGATGCTCGAGACGGTGTTTTTGCTCTTTTCTTTGGGATCGGATGAAAACATCCAGTCGAGATGTTGATGGTACGTATAGTTCGGATGGGATACGTTCATGGTCTCGTCGTTGATGCGCGAGATAGGTAATTAGGAATGGTATGGAAATGGCGAGGTCACCTTGAAGTCTTAGCTGTAATTTTGGCTTATACCGACGAGTTTGGTTCAAAGAGTGATGTTACCTATCCCCGGAGATAAGAAGCTTACCTCCATTCACAAACTGCGAGCACGCGGCGCAAATCCCGAATCCCATGGCTACAGTCTCTGGTGAGAAGCATCGGGTGGGTGTGAGGAATGTGTCTTCCTCGTGCTCACTGTGCTCACTGTAAGCTTTCCGTTACAACCTCTTCCCGCTCCCGCCAAAGACGGAAGGTGATAGGATACCGGCAAACCCTTCTTGGCAACGGTCCAATCAAACAGCAGCATGAACCAATCTTTGGGAAGAGGGAGGAGGAGCGAAGAAAGCTTGTGTTGGGTCGGCGGGCGGCCTTGTGCATCCGACGAAGCTTGACAACGCCATCCCATCCCAGCCAAGCGTCAGCCATTCAAATTCAATAGGCTGACTTTCACCCCAGCCTAACTGTACTTGCTTATGCTTCCCTGCTTCATCGACCGACAACGGTTGTTGTGTCGGCATCGTGCCGCTGTCCGCCGGTGTTGTTCAGCTTCTGACAAATGTGGAAATTATACCTTATCCCCGGATCGACGTCTTCCCGGTACTCTTCCGGACAGTCATGGAAAACAGTTTTGTGCACGCTTTTATGCACACGCAAGAAGCCGTACAGCCCCATTGTACAATCTCACAGCGTCACAACGTCCGATCTATTATTTCCCTGCCGCCCTCTTTTGGCGCCTTTCCTTTATCGGGATATGCGTCCTCGCACTTGTTGGGAACCGATGAACAGCCTGGAAGAACAGGTCTGACGCTATGGACAGTCTGGACTGCCCGCTCTCACCCGCCCGAACCCCAGAAACTGAGAACCAGTGTTGCGTTCGTGATGTGCGACCGAGTGACGGAATGGAATCTCGGCCTCTCTCGGCCCCACGGAATCACAGTCCCTACAGGGCTCCATTCGCACTCCCTCCTCTTGTACGTTATGAGTCTAGCGGCGGTTAAGGAGATGCTTACCCGTAGATATCTACCTTACCTAGGTACCTCCACATGTACCTCTTCCTTCCTTCTTCTCCTCTAATAAGTTTCTTATTCCCCTTGCCGAGTTGCCGACCGCGTGTTCCCTTTGCTCTTTGTTTGTGGCTCATGCTGTGTCTTCACTTCGATCCCTGCAAATCGTAGTCCTCCCTATACCTTTACGAGTGCTAGGGCATCATTGCCTTCACTGGCAACTTTGACGACGGCATTCTACAACGAGAGGTCTTCAGTGTTAGGATACCTATCATTAACCATCAAGGTATGTGTGGAGTTGTTTTATATCCGTCCCAAGTCCCCTGAAAAGATCATGGCAGGTTCCACTGATTTTCATCGAAAAACGTGGGAAAGGCCCGCTGGAAATAAGGTTTGGCCTCCACTCAGTCCACGATCCACCATCCTTCCCTGGTTGTGATCATGGTTCAAGTCGACGGGGGTACCTTCTTTTAAGTCATCAAGGATCATGGTCTTACTCCTTCCCCAGCAAAAAGACAGAGCAGATATCATCTCTTCCAATCTCACCAGTGACAATGGCTGACAGTCGTCTCAAGGAACGGCCCGCGCTGCGCTTACTGAGCACCTCACATCCGATATGACGGGATCACAACTCCCGGGGCAAGCGGCTCTGGTCAGCAATGAGCACCACAATAACCACCGTTCCCCTACACCGGAAGAAGCAGACCGGCTCGCCCTACAAAGACAAAAATCGATAGAACAAGCCATCGACGAGGGTCACGACGCCGACATCCCATCCGACATCGGCTACGTCCTAGACGAACAAGGCGAGAAGCGACGCAAAGACGCCATCCGGCGCAACTCTCTCGCCCGGGCACGGAGTCATGCCAGCCACGCTACTAGCCACCATCATGATCACGACGTAGAAAAGGAAGCAGCCGGGGACTCATCAGGCGCCGTTACCTCCTCCTCAGAAGAGGACGAAGCCAACATAATCTGGTGGACAGAAAACGACCCCGAGAACCCTTTCAACTGGTCCCGGTGGGTAAAAGTCCTCAACGTCGGGCTCATCAGCGCGCAAACATTCATCGCGCCTCTGGCCTCCTCCATCTTCGCTCCCGGCGTCCCCTCGGTGATGAAAGAGTTCCACAACTCCTCCCCGGAACTGGCTTCCTTCGTGGTGTCGGTGTACATCCTCGGCTTCGCGGCGGGACCGCTGGTGATCGCCCCCCTGAGCGAGATTTATGGAAGGCTGATTGTTTATCACGCGTGCAACGTGTGTTTTATTGCGTTTTTGATCGCTTGCGCCGAGGCGCCGAGTTTTAACGCGCTCATCGCGTTCCGGTTCTTGTCGGGGATTTTTGGTTCTTGCGCGGTGACCAATGGCGGCGGAACCATCTCGGACATGATCACGCAGGAGAAGCGGGCGACGGCGATGGCGCTGATGACGATGGGGGTCTTGCTGGGTCCCATCATCGCGCCCATTATTGGGGGTGTCATCAGCAGCGACTCGGACCTGGGCTGGCGCTGGGTGTTTTGGATCGTGGCGATCGTGGCGGGTGTGGTGGCGCTGTGCATGCTCGTTTTTGGGAGGGAGTCGTACGCGCCGGTGCTGCTGCAGAGGAGGGTCGACAGGCTGCGCAAGGAGACGGGCAATGAAATGCTGAGGAGCAAGCTGGATATCGGGCTGAGCCCGAAGGATTACTTCAAGCGCAGCATTGTGAGGCCGCTGAAGATGCTGGTGTTTAGCCCGATTTGCATCATCTATGCGATTTATATCGCCATCGTGTATGGGTATTTGTACCTCATGTTTACCACGATTTCGAGGGTGTTTACTAACCCGGAGACTTATCACTTCGGTATGTGTAGATATGACCCCGTGATATTCCCCTCAGGCTGCTAATATCGAGTGAATAAAACAGGCACCAAGATCGTCGGCCTGGTCTTCATCGGCCTGGGCGTCGGCTCTCTCATGGGCCTCGTCTTCTTCAGCATCGCCAGCAACCGCATCATGAAGGCCAAAGCCGGCCCAGACGGCAAGGGAACCTGCACCCCCGAGGATCGGCTCAAGGTTCTTCCTGTCGGTGCCATTTTCCTGCCCGCTGGCTTCTTCATCTATGGCTGGACGGCCCAGTACCATGTCCATTGGATCGTGCCGATTATGAGCCACGCTCTGATCGGATTCGGCAATATCGTTATTTTCATGGCTATTACCATGGTGAGTCTTCCCGTCTGTTTATCGGAGGAGATCAAGGACGAGACTGATTAATCGTGATAGGCCTTGATTGACACGTTCACCATTTACGCTGCCTCTGCCCTGGCGGCCAACACGGTAGCGAGAAGTGTCTTCGGGGCTGTCCTTCCCATCTTCGGCTTGCGGATGTATGACACGCTCGGGCTGGGATGGGGAAACAGTCTGTTGGCGTTCATCGCCGTGGCATTGATCCCGGTACCGTTTTTGCTGATCCGGTATGGTGAGTTGCTGCGGACGAGGTATGAGATCAAGAACCTCTAGGCGGAGTAGTTGAGCATAGCGTTGGTGACGGCATGTTGTGATGGTGAAGCGGATGTTTGGCTATATGTTCTGGGGGATGCTTTGGTGGTGATGTCTATACCACAGGCCTGTATTGTACATGAAGAAAAAAGTCTCAACCTCATTAGAATTTCACAATTTCCAAACCGATTTCCACATGTGATCCATCGTCAATGACTCGTGGTGCAGATGCCCTGAACCTAGCTGAACCTGGAATCGTGGAGACTGTTTACTGGCTGACAACAGCCCCAGAGCTGCATCCCTGCGAATAAAGGTAGCCTCGGCTATGATTCCGGAACAAGGGTCGGGAAACCACGGGATCACGAACTGAACTTTGAGCCCTACAGCCAACAACTCGCGGAGACAACCGCAAACTCTGGGCCACGAAAACTGCTGCGAGAACCCTTGGAAAGGTCCCTGGGAATCAAAGTGCGGCTGTTCCTGATTCAAAAACCCTATCGGAAGACACACAAAAAAAGAAATAGGTATGCATCCCGCGGCCATCAGAACCGCTCCCGTTTCCCGAACGCCCAATCTTCAAAGATCCACCCCCCTCCCTAAGGTACCCAGCCTGGCTACTGGCACCCACTGCCGGATATGAGGAAGCCGATCAGCACTTGAGCCGGCAAAACTGTCCAGACTCAGAAAGACCTTATCTCCTTCCTCTCCTCGACAAACATAACGACTGGGCATTCTGTCCAAGAGATGTATATATGTGTGGTGGAAAACGACAACCCTCCTGTCATGGCGCCACAATCCCCTCCTCCAGCTCGAGTATAACTGATTCCGACTCGACACGCCGCCTTGGACAAAAGCAATGATTTCGATCCTCACTCTTCGGCTGTGAAGGATGGTGTCGACGCGAACCTTGCTGGCCTAAACCATTTATCGGGTCCTGTCGAACCAACCACTGGATCCCGCAATGGCGACAGACTGGTCCATCACCCATTCGCCGACGCCGAGATACTTGTCAACCCACTTTCCAACTTCCTTGTTCTCGCCAGCGACCTTGTCGGTTTTGAAGCTGTAATCACCAAGTGTCAGTCTTTTGCTCGAGGATGCCACCGGAAGCCATGGACGGATCGATGATTTCGGGTTCGGAATAGGGGGCGAAGCCGTGGAAGGGCGGTGTCTTCAAGGCAGGGAGCGCATCGAAAGCAACTCACGTCAGACCAGTCGAGCGCTTCATTCCAGCGAGGAATGCCGAAACTGTTGTACGCAACGCACATCGAGTCAGCGGAAACCGAAGACAGGCCAAGAGAACCGACCACGATTGATCATTCTTTTGGATTCAAAACTTACGCAGGACAGCGTCAAAGGCATAGTGGCTCAAACGTCCGAGCTTCGACCATAAGCCTAGTGTCAGCAAATCGAGGAGCTGGAAGAAGAGATTCTTAGAACTCCGTTGAACAGCAAGCGACGACGCAGCAGCAGCAGCAGCAGCAGCGGGCGAGTTCGAGGGCAAGACGTATATGGAGAATAACGACAAGATCGGAAAATCCGGAGAAGGGGCCGGGGATCTCTGTACATTGTGACGGAGGATGAAGAACAGCAACGCTAACGACGCAAGAAACTTCGGGGTACCCACCACCATCTTGAGGAGTGGCTTTGTTGAATGCGACAAAAAAAGAGGATCGAAAAGGGAGGAAACGCGATGCGATGCGATATGCGATGCGATATGCGATGCGACAATCGGTTCGGGATTCGGCGCCGTCGGGGTCGGAGGTCGATGTCGATGGTGGTGGTGATGATGACAGTGATATTCCCGGGGCGGAGCGGTGTTGCAGGTCAGGAAGGTGTTTCGGGAGGTGCTGTGGGGGGGAGGATTCGAGTGCCTGCAGCAAGGCGTCGGGCGAGCGGTGGGCAACGTGACGGGGCGATCACAGGGAGAGGCGGGAAAGCGAAGCGGCCTTCGAGGTACCTGCGGATGAGGATCGTGCGGAGCGGGGCTGGATGCAGTGGAAAGAGAAGAAGAACACGAGCCAGGGAGGGATTGTCAGGAGACAGGGACCAGGGAGTTCAGTCTCGAAGGATTATCTTGGCAATGTCACGTGTGAGAGCTCGTGACTTGTCTTGGCTGTTGTCTTCAAGAGGGTCCACACCTGGTGGAGCCCAACGGAGCGATGATCGGGCAATGGTCTGCAGTCCGGCCAAATTTAGGGTTGGGTTGACCATTCCCTTTTGGGGGGAAGCG
>HF972792.1:0-11525 GCA_000604185.2 Neurospora sublineolata FGSC 5508 | reverse complement strand
CCCGCCGACTCCGAAACGTCAGGAGGAGCTTTGCCTTCTTCGTCCCTGGCGGGAAGCAGCAGCTTCGCACTTGCTTCCTCCTCACCGACGGTCACGGCCCCGAGCTTCTCGACCTCGGTGCTCCTCGCACGACGCAGCCCAATCTCCTTGAGTAGATCCTGGTCCTCCTCCGGCAAGTGGTGAGCAATGCGTGCAACAGCCAGCGCGTCGAGCGTATCCGTCCACGTTGGGACGCTGTAGATGTACCCCGTCAAAAACAAGATTCCCAGGACTTGCAAGCCTAGCAGGACGCTGACGACGATGACGCCTGCGGCGGAGACGCTTGGTTTGGTGTATTCGAGCCCTGGGACGTTCCAAATTCCTGTGGGTGATTTCTGATGCCATTGCCCGCCGTCGTAAGCAGTAGTGGAATTTGTTTGTGGGATTGTCGCGATATAATAGCTCGTGCTTGCTATGTCCAGCAAGGCCTGGTTGGCGAAATGCATCGCCATGGATAGCCAGGGGCTTGCGGTTGCGTCTACTCCGCCACCAAAGTCCGCAGGCGGAGGAGTCGTGTGGTAGGACCAAGAGTAGGCATGGCTTCTAACAAGCCTCTCAACCAGATCATCGAGGTACACGTCTTGCCAATTCTCGTTTATCCTCCAGTCGATTTCGTCCGTGAACTGGCCTGTTTCTGGGTCTCGTTTCCGTGTGGAATATGAGCAAACAGATGGATGAATGTCGCCTCCTTCTTGACCGATGCTGTCTTCAACGTACCACAGATCGTCTTTCCAGTTCTCAAAGTGGAATGGCACAGTCTGGCATAGAGTGCGTGAAACTGCATCATCTGCTGTCTTGATTGATTGGGCTGTCTTGGAGAAAGAGCCCGGCCCGAAGAGGGCGAGTAGCGCGAGAGCAAGAGGACCAGGGATAGTGGGGCTTAGGTCTGCAGGTGATATTTTATTGCTGCCATAGCTAAAGCAACGCAATCACGCGTTAGCAAGTGACCAGATTGATGTAAAGACAAGAAGATGGACGGGAACGACATTGTGGCTAAGCCCCCAAATGTGCATGTGACTTACCCTTCTTCAGGAACGACGTGGAATCCAGCTTGAGATGCGGTCTCCAAAGTCCGGTACGATGCCGAGACCAAGGGGCCATGCGTTCCATTGTTGAAGTGATTGCCAAGTTCGAAGTAACCGAGACTGCTGGTACCGGTGCAACGATATGCTTCCCCAGGGCGAACCTGGCCGCTGTCGACCATTGACCTATCTGGACTGAGCCGTACGTAGAACTCCTCAGTGATGTCCTCTCGTAAATACTGCTCCAGTTTCCATGGGCTCTTCTTCTGAAACAGGCCATCGACGCAAAATTCGATTGTCAGATTCTCGCTCTTGTAGTTCAGCCCACCGTCATCGCATTGACTGGGAAAATCGGATATTTCGCAGTGACAGGTACTGTTCATCCGCGTTGCGAGCTGTCGATAAAGGCCGGTGTTGGCGTCTTTAGAGATGGAACTGGCAAATACCCTTGCTACACCGGTGGTGTTGTCCGTGCCATCTCGCCATGCCTTTACTAAAACTTCGCCAGGCGCAAGCGACTTCAGGGCACTTCTGGTTCTTTCCACCACTTTGTTCGTTGATGCCGCGCCAAGGATAGCAGGCGCTGGGTCAAATCCCACCAGCTGTCCAGTAACATAGTCGGGAGTCTGTATATTTGGATATCCGGGGTTGTCGTAGCTCGGCCACTCGTAAGGGCTGTTGATGCTGTATTTGTCGGGTCTGGACCCTTGAGCTACGCGAATGGTTTCTCGCTGCACGAAGATTGCCCTGATTGGAAGTTGGATGATGACTTTTTCGCAGAAGACAAGCATCAGTATGGCTGTCTAAGGGTTTCATGATGATATGTACTCACAAAGGGCAATAAGACCTGAACCAAAGAAGTAGAGCCATGATCCATCGCGACGTATGAGCCTCCCGTCAGCTAAGCTGAACAGCTGCTTTGCGGACAAAGGCTTGTCAAGGCTTGTCCGTTGAGCGTATCCGGCCGCTGCCCTAGAGAGCAAGTCAAAGATGACGGGCAAAGCAGCGACGGCGGCGATGTAGTTTAGGATGTCTGTTGCGTGCGCAAGGTTGGTGTTGAAGGTGATATCCTCGGGCTGGGCACGGAGGGTGAGGTTGTGGTAGCCATAGTTCTTCTTGGGAAATTCGAGATGGAATTTGCCTTTGTTCAGCAGACATGTGAACACCCAGGGGACAATGAGGAGGGCGATATAGATCAAGGCAAACAGACAGGCCCATGGTGAATTTTGTCGAAGGGCAGGCTTCCCCGCCACCTTGTTGGTCTGCGATGGCTTCTGGACGGGAGGAGCCATTATGATGATGAGGAGAACGGGCAGCCTTTGATCTCATGGTTCTGGTGGTCCCGTCCGGTTTTATTCCCATTTTGTCTGTTTCCGCCCAGGCTCTAGTGCCCCCCTTTTCACCTGTTAACACGGAACTGTTCTCGCCTACTGTGTGAAACGCCGTTACATTAAGGTTCTGGGCGCCACAAGGTCGTATTTCTATACACGAGATTCACCTCTATGGAAGCGGGAGCGCATCTGGGCCAATCACCTGGCATCGTGCTCCATGTGATGAAGGGGGAGCAATCTCTAGAGTTCAAGTCTGTATCAGTCGGTACATGGCCAACCATGGTTGCTAGGTAGCCGACCCGGAAATTCCACGGATAATGAGAAGGATAAGTGAAGGCAATTTTCAATCTTGAAGGGACATGTAAATGAGAAACGAATTCTGACTTGGAATATCCAGTCTCTTTCCGATTGCTTGGTGGTTTGGGGGAAGTCTCGGGAGTGGCAGAAATTCCGAGCCATCATTGAAAGGGAAGGTGCCTGTTCGGGCCGACGGGACGATCCCGCCTACGGTCCCTGTAAGGTATTATTTCTAGGTAGTAGGTTCCTGAACAGAACCATCATGATCAAGATGAATCTTATCAGTCTTGGGAAACAGCGACCATTGCAGGCGTCATTAAAGCTTCCCGTCTCGATGAAAGCAGCCAAGGGAAGTTGGCAAAGCGAACGTTGGCAGGCAACTATTCACCACCAACCCCACCCAGTGAGCTCATTGTGGGCATTGTGTTAGTGAGATAAACAGAGCCACCCCACAGCAAATAATGTCCTATCAGAATGAGACTGGATTAAGGTGCGAAAGTGATAGCATATTGACAAGAGAGATAACACCCATGCATT
This sequence comes from Neurospora sublineolata FGSC 5508, assembly GCA_000604185.2. NCBI lineage: Eukaryota > Fungi > Ascomycota > Sordariomycetes > Sordariales > Sordariaceae > Neurospora > Neurospora sublineolata. The sequence continues at coordinate 8,299 of HF972792.1, read as the reverse complement.
TCCCAAACACTAACACACATGGGATGTTTAGACGTGCCCCAAATCATGACATCATTACATGGATGTCAGGCCAGAGGAGCATCATCCACAATGACAAAGCAAGGAGCTCTCATTCAACATGCTTACATCGAACGAGAAGTGGTGATCGGTACATACGTAGGTAGCAGTCATGCAGGCAGTACGGATGTATAAAGCAACAACAACCTGCTTGTATTCCCTCTCTTCTTGAAACCACAAAACAACATCAACACCAACCAGTTTCTCAACCACCATCTTCCCCAAACCGCAACCACAACCAAAACCACCAACCCTTTATAACCCCCCCAATTCCAAACCGCAACCATGTCCTCCACCACCAAAGGCAACGCCATCCCCTCGGCCTCCAAGCTCTCGGACCTCTTCAGCCTCAAAGGCAAAGTAGTCGTCATCACCGGCGCCTCCGGTCCTCGGGGAATGGGCATCGAAGCCGCACGGGGCTGCGCAGAGATGGGTGCCTCGGTAGCCATCACTTACGCCTCGCGGGCCGAGGGTGCCAAGAAGAACGTGGACGAACTGCAAAAGGAGTACGGAATCAAGGCCAAGGCCTACAAGCTGAACGTTTCGGACTACGCGGACTGCGAGAAGCTGGTGAAGGACGTTGTTGCGGATTTCGGGCAGATTGATGCTTTTATTGCCAAGTATGACGTCCCTTGTTTTCCTCCACCTTTCCTCCCTTTGGAGTTGTTTTCCATGGGGATTTTGAAGTGCTGACGCAGTTTCTGCCAACAACAACAGCGCCGGCGCCACAGCCAAGTCCGGAGTCATCGACGGCTCCAAGGAGGAATGGGACCGCGTCATCCAAACTGACCTCAACGGCACCGCCTACTGCGCCAAGGCGGTCGGCCCGCACTTCAAGGAGCGCGGCCGCGGCTCCTTCGTCATCACGAGTTCCATCTCGGGGCACATCGCCAACTACCCGCAGGAGCAGACGTCGTACAATGTCGCCAAGGCCGGGTGCATCCACATGGCGCGGTCGCTGGCGAACGAGTGGCGCGACTTTGCCCGGGTCAATAGCATCTCGCCCGGTTACATCGACACGGGTCTGTCGGACTTTGTCGATCAGAAGACGCAGGATTTGTGGAAGAGCATGATTCCGTTGGGCAGGAACGGCGATGCGAAGGAGTTGAAGGGTGCCTATGTTTACTTGGTTAGCGATGCCAGCAGCTACACGACCGGGGCGGATATTCTTATTGATGGTGGATATACTTGCCGTTAAAGGAGGGGCGGAGAAGAGGAGAACTACTTCCGGCAACAGATCCCGGATTGGGGCCGAGACATACGTCATACCGCACGGGTGCACAGGCCACCCGGAGCCGGATATATGGGGCTTGTTCGGATCCGAGATGCCGATGCACCCCGTTTCTCGCACATTCAGCCCGTTAATGTTTTCATGAAAGCCTGTACGAAGCAATGAATAATGTCGAATCAAGCAATGCTATTAGCATCATGGTCCCGGATCCCCGAGACGTTTGTCAACCACTGCTCAACCACTGTCATTCCTCACTCCGGAAATAACGGGAGATATTAAGCCCATGTTGATTGATATACAGGTACCGGATGATAACAACTTCAAGTGGATGTGGACGAGTATCGACCTGAAAGGTGGCTCGTTGATGAGAACTTGGACCAAGAGATGGAGAAACAAAAAGTGAGGGAGATGAATGCTACGTTGTTGCACTTTGGTGCTGGGACGAGGGCGTGCATTGGGAGAACCATTGCCCTGTTGGAGATGTACAAAGTTTGTCCCGAACTCCTTGACAAGGTTTGATGTAACTGAAGTTTTCTTCCTTTTCCGTCATCCAGCGATTCAGGTGCGTTGAGCTGACAAATACGTAGATCCATCCAACAACTGGGAGGGAGTGGCCGTTGAAGACCATGTGGTTCATCAAGCTGGTCCAGTTTGATGTTCAAATCACGGCAAGAGGAATTCAGGGTAATGGGGGCAAGAGCTGTTGATGGCCGATCAAAGGTCTCGGTTGAAAACTCGAAACTGAAGCACAAATTTGGCAGTTGCGATCAAGCATAGGTCAAGATTGGAAATTGACCATCAACCGCATTGTTCCTTCCCTTCATATTTACCGCCCAATGCATGGGACTTGTCCCTTTTCCGGGTTCCCCGTCCAAACATGGCACCTTCCTCATCACAAATGAAAGTCAGCGTCGATAGGAAGCTACCGCACTATGCCTCGAGACCGAAGTTCAGCGTTGCTAGTGGCCCAAACGATTTCCATAGACACAATCGCATCCAATTCTCTTACTCCTCCAACTCATGAGCTTCGATGTCGCACCTTCAACCAACCTTCACCGCTGCCCCCTTGACATTCTTTCCAACTACTTGAACAGCCGCCGGTTCCGTCTTTCCCAACGGCCTAACCTCAACCGTAACCTTCTCCCTCGGCCACAGCGTCAAATAATTGTCATCCCAAATCACGGGCAACACATCGTTCCCCTCCTTGTCCACCAAGTTGAGACTGACGAAGAACGCCGGAACAGAAGAGTGGTTCTCTAGAGTAACCCGCACCGCCGACCCGACATGTCCCCATTGGCCACCACGCCCACGGGACCAAGCTGTCACACTCACGTTCGCCGCAGCGAGCTTGTTCAGCGCCGTGTAGTCGCTGTACTTGATAACGGGCGTATAGAACCAATCGGAGTTGTCCCAATCGAGAGTGTCTATGGTCTTTGACAGCCAGTAGACATTGCGACTCAGCACCTCGGTGTCTTCGGAGGAGAAGGGATCCGAGAGAACCAAACGGAGGAAGACGACGTCTTTGATGTTTTTGAGGGCAGAAATCAAAGAAGTGATTTCTTTGCTTGTGTTGGGCTTGGTCGTCGTCTTGACCGTGTTGCTGTATAGCGTCTTGCCGCTTGCATCTACCACTTGAATGTCGATACTTCTTGCTCCTTCTTTGTCTAAAGATCTGTTGATGAGAACCACGCTCTTCTTGACGTAGTCATACGCCACGTGCTCGATCCGACTACCCACTTTGGCACCAAAGTACGCCCCGGCCGGGTGCATGTAGTAGTCCCAGATGGACCAGTGCAAGCTCGGAAAAGCGCCGGTCAGCATCCAGTATATCATCCCGGTGGCAGGTCGCTTGGAGTTCCAGTTGGCAGCGTAGGCTTCGAACTGGGCGCGGGTGGCTTCGTAGTCGGTGATTTGGGTCTTTTGGACGTAATCGTCGAGAGAAGTGGGAGCGCCCCAGCGTTTCCAGAGGCCGGCGTTGTAGATTTTGCGGTTGTGAAAGCTCGAGGTCTCCGTCGACATGTGAAACAGGGTTTTGTTAGGGTTCTTCCAAAGGTCTGTCAGGTCCGCCGGAGAGAGAAACTTCTTCAGGCTGGACAAGTCTGGGGTTCCGACTCCCGCGCCCAGCTCCGATCCGAACCCGAATGCTGCTCCGAGACGACTCCCACTCGGTTCGCTATCATACCAGTAGTTGGGAGGCACCCAGTCATAGGGCCCTTCCATCTTCAACCCCGGCGAGCCCATGAACGCGGGAAATCCCCTCCCCGAAGCCGACGCTAGCACAGGTGTCTGCCAGTCCTGGCTTCTAAGGGCATTCACATACATTGGTGCCGCCTTGTCATCCGGCCAATAGTCGCTCCCAATCAGATAACCCAGGACACTCGGGTGGCTTTGAAGCATCCCGGCCTCATGGAACATACTCGCGTTGGCAATGCCGTAATCCTCCTCGCTCCATACCGGCGTCGGCACCGCCAAGTCCTGGTTATAACTCCAAGCCTCCCACTTGTCGCAGCACTCCCATCCGGCGAGGATCATGATGCCCAAACGATCAGCGATTTCGTAGAGCTCGGGGTGCTCGTTCTTGCCTTCGAGGCGGATGGTGTTGAAGCCGAGGTCGAGAATGTACTGGGCTTCGGATTCGAACTTGGCGGGAGAGAAGCGGAGGAACATGTCGGGTGCGTAGCCGGCGCCGAGGACTTGGAAGGGTCGGCCGTTGACATAGAAGGTGGTGTCGTTGTAGGAGTTGAGCTTGGAGGTGACGGTGCGGAAGCCGAATGTTGCTGAGGCTTGGTCGGAGAGGGTGTTGTCGGAAACAAAGACGGAGAGCTGGGCGTTGTAGAGGGGTTGGGAACCCCATTGTTTTGGCCACCAGATGGCGGGCTTTGGAACCGTGGTGGTGAGGGTCACGTCTGTGGTAGACAGAGGCGGGAGAGTGACGGTATGGGACCAGGTTATCGACTGGCCGGCGTAGCCTTCCGCAGATATCGTTCCGGTGACGGTGATGGTTACCGCGGTGTTTTCGAGGTTCTGGGCTCTGGACTTCAGTGTCACGTTTGCGGGTGAGCTATCGAGGGGCGTTTCGAGCTGGGTCACCACCCGTAGCGGTCCAAGAGCAACAGACTCTGTCTGCTTAACTTCCACATCTCGCCATACACCTGTGCCATTGTCTGCAGGCCATGGATTCCAGTCCACCCAGCCTAGCGCAAAGTCGTAGTAGTAGCTCGTAGGATATGCCTGTATGACCAATGCATTGGTCTCGCCCACCAGATCAGTGATATCGTACGTATGTCCTCCATAGCTACCAGCCTGCGCCTTCCTGTCCGCCACTTGCTTCCCGTTCAGATACACATCAGCGCGGGAAGTGATTCCATGCGTGAGAAGATGGAAGGATTTCCCAGCTCCTGGATCCAGTCCGAATTCCTGTCGGTACAGCCAGGGGACTTCAAACTGCTTGCTGTCGACTCTTCGGAGGTTGTCGGAGTAGAAAAGCTCCGTGTCGTTGTAGATGCCGGCTTCTAGCAGGCAGCCCATCAGGGTGCACTTGGACGTGTTGACGTGGAGCCATCCCGAGGTGTCAACGTCGGGACGAGAGAGTACCGCCAAATCACTTCCCGCCTTCGTTGATGACTGCAAGTTCCATGCAGGGACGGGTGCTTTTTGGCCTGGTGTCGATACTAGGGCCTTGCTAGGGTCACGGTCTGCGGCGGTAGTCGTGGTGGTGTGGAGGATGGCGCTGAATAACACCTGAAGCGTTAACGCCAACGGAAACCTCTTGAGCTGCATGGTGAAGAGCCCACGGTGGACGATGTGGTGTTTCTAGAGTAAGGGTCCGGAGGGCAATTACGGCCTCACAGCACTCGCGATTAGGGGAATTCACGCATCTTATACCGGACTTCCATTCATGATATTGTTCGGCGTCGCGATGATCCTCCTCGAAATTATTGCACGTGTAACTTTGCAACCGGAGGAACCCCCGCAAAATAAGTCAAGGTTACATGTCGTGTCGCCAGCCCAGCCAAAGAAGACCGTGACTGGAACGCTGTTGCTGTGTCGTCGGAACCCCGCCAGGCATTTTGACGTTGTGCTCCGGGCTTCCCATGTAGATAGTGTGGTACGGGTAAAGGCAATGGTTGTGGATGATTTCCGACGCGAATTAGGACAGAGGGGAGGTTGTTTATTCGAAACATCCGGATGGGTGTGCAAGTTGTGCGAGTGGACGCAATTCCGTTCGTTTGGGGAGTCCGTGGTGTTGAAATTGTTAGTGCTCGCTGTATCGCCGCCAGCAGCGGGAACAATGGTGGGGTAGAAAAAGGGGAAGGTAAACAAAGAAAGTGCACTAACAGCGGTAACTGGATGCCCGAAACGAAACATGATCGACACATGCAAGAGAACTGGCAATGGCAATTGAGAGTTATCTCAATGTCCTCAGGAGCAATTGAACCCGTTTCTGCTGTTTCTGCCCTCAATGGTTGTAATAAGCTCATCACTTACAGCCAAGGCAAGCACATGTCAGCGCTGAACCGCACCGCCTAAAGGACCATTTTCAGTGCACTCGTTTTATTGACCATTCACCATGACGTCATTGTATCAATAACCCATCAAGGTCCACGAAAACAAGAACACGAGACGGCATGTGTCATCCCATTCCTGTGTCGACATCTGATCGCTTAACAGATGCGATGATGGCCACTTCCGGCTGTTCCCGCTAATTCCAACCCAATTGGAGCTTTCATCCTACCACACCTGCCAGGCACCGCTCAGACGATCCGGTATCTTCAACGGTGATCTTCCTCCATCTACCTAGGTACTCCATCCAGCCCGACTGGCAACTTATTTTGACCTACATCAACCTCCCTCTTCCCACCAACTCTCAGCCTGGTCGAGACTTTTCCACAAACCCAAAGTGTGATCACGTCGGACAACATCATTACAAGACCAACCCACATCCGTTCCTAGAGACGAAACACTTTCCCCAACCTCACGCTCGACATCATACTGCCCAGCATCCACTAGACAAACAATAGACCACACAAGATGCCGGTCTCAGTGGTTCCCAGAGACTTCGTGGAGGCCATCGATGGCAGGCAAGGCGTCGACTTCGCTACCGCCGTCCCCAAATGTCCTCCCACGGCCGAGCGTCCTCAAGCAACCGACATTGACGCCATCATCGACAAGCCTAGCATCGCTCGCGCGAACCTGGCCGTCTCGACCGAGCAGCCCGAGGGCAGTCCCGAATATGTTGATAGCCTGAACCTCAAAGACTACGTTCGTCACCCTGCCCAAGCCCTCGTCCCTCTTGCCGTCCCCCCATTCTCCCAGTCCACCCGCTAACATCCAACCTCTCCACACACAGACCGTCCTCCAACAACACTGCATGTTCTGGGACCGCGACGGCGACGGCCGGATCTGGCCCCAAGACACCTTCACGGGCTTCCGCGAGCTCGGCTTCAACCTCTTTTTCTGCCTGCTATCCGCTCTGATCATCAACTTGGGCTTCTCGTACCCGACCCGTCTCGGCTTCTCCTACTTGCCCGACCCCTTCTTCCGGGTATACCTCCCGTCGATCCACAAGGCCAAGCACGGCTCGGACTCGGGCACGTACGACAAGGAAGGACGGTTCGTGCCGCAGGCGTTTGAGGACATGTTTAGCAAGTGGGACAAGGGCGACAAGGGCGCGCTGTCGGCGGGCGAGCTCTGGAATATGATAGCGGCGAACAGGCTCGCTGTGGACCCGTTTGGTTGGGCTGCGTCTGTCTTTGAGTTTGGGGTGACGTGGTTGTTGGTGCAGCAGGATGGGCAGGTGGATAAGGAGGATTTGAGGAGGATTTATGATGTGAGTTTCCTTTTCGTTGTTCCTGAATGACCTTTGATCGAATGATATTCTAACAAGGTATCTGCAGGGTTCCATGTTCTGGAAGATCAGAGACGCATACCGTTCGGACAAGGGTTGGAACAAGGGCTTTGGCCTCCGCGACTTCATCGGCCTGGGCCGGGAGCAGCTGGCTAAGAACAGGAGCAGGTTCCCGTTGTTGGACGGCGTTGTGAGCCAGGTTGAGAAGACGTTTCCGCATAAGTTGCGCAGAGCCTAAACACACCAGAACAGGCATGGCCGGACAAACCTCGCTGCTCATCATAACGAACCTATACATACCAGCATTACCTATATCCTAGAAGCATTACACTAGAGACTCATGAATACGACTCACAAATACGCATTGCCGTTCCGGTAGCATTGTACCGCACTTTATGAGACGGGGTCGTGCCGTTGTTGCAATATTGGCCCGTCGATGAAGCCGTTGGTAACAACCGGTAGGAACCGTGCACGTTTCCGATGGACAAAGACGGGAGGTACAATGGAGACATTCAAGGGGTACAGTTGGATGAAATGTTCAATAATCGTTGCTCATCATCGATCCAAACGTAACGCCACAAGCGGCGAGCCACAGGTTCTCTCCCTTTCTACTGAAGAGCTCGACATCAACCCAGAACAGTCCATCACCCTTTCCAATCTTAATAATAAGAACCGCTACCTACTCCGAGTTGACCTTTTACCATGCTGCCCATCTCAGTAATAATCATCGGCGCCGGCCCCTCCGGCCTCCTACTCTCTCTACTCCTCTCCCGCGCCGGCGGCATCCCCGCCACCCTCCTCGAAAAATCCACTACCCTAGACACAACCTCCGCACCTCGCATTACATGCTCGAATCTTGCATGGAGTTTGAGCGCGCGGGAACCGATGTGCTGGATGAGAACAAGAGACAGGAGTTCTTTCCTAATGGTGTGAGTTGGAGGAAGCTGTATAGGCCTGGGGATGGGATCGTGGGAATGGGAATGGGGATGGAAAGAGTGAGGAAAGGGGAAACGGATGGGAAAGCGGAGAGAGGAATAAGAGGTGTTGGTCAAGTTGCGGAATCCGGACTCGCCGGTGGGTAAAGACGAGAAGGAGGGGGAGTGGAGGTTTAGAATGGATGGTTTGTGTACCGCTGTGACAAGGGCAGTATTCTGGGCTTGGAA
>HF972791.1:15716-28387 GCA_000604185.2 Neurospora sublineolata FGSC 5508 | reverse complement strand
GCGAGCTTCGAGTCTCCAGCGCGAGTATAAACAATCCGGCCCGAAACGGAAGCTCGGAATCTGAATCGGCCAACCGGTTGGCAAGTATGCGCCCTTGGTCCTCCGGCCTTGAATATTCTCCTCGATGTTCACCTCGCACAGATGTCAAGGTCAATCCAAGGCCTGGTATTTCTGTCGTACATTCGAGGTCGTGGTGGACCAAGGGAGTGATCTGGTCGATTTCGTATGTCGAACTAGGGAATGCTTTTCGCTTTGTAACCAAGGTAGCCACCCGATGGAAAGTGGCTTTGGTTGCTTCCCGACGTTGATGAATTTCGCGGCTTCCTAGCTCAGGCCTTAGAGGTCAAGGTAGACATCGTCCCAGCCATGAATGCAGTGCCCGGCACAGATGGTGGACGTCTTGATCCCCAAAACAAACACAGAGATATCAACGTGGCCGCGTGGTGACGCTCTTGATACGGCGACAGCCTGACAACCGATTGCCCAGGATTAGCCATGTTGCCGTCCCGGTAATATCGCTCTATTGGTACCTACCGTGGCCTCCCTCACGGACCGCATGCGAAGGTCAGGCTGGAATCGAAGACGATGTAGCTGAGAGCGTGATGTGGGGAGACAAGTCGGGGAAGCTGAGCGGGAGGGTCTGCGGACCTGTATGTCTGCTCTTGTTGGAGGACCCAGACGTTGGTGTGCTCGACATAACGCTGCAAAGATTGGCGCGCGAGGGCAACGCATCTCCTGGTCCCAACGCTTCAGGGGTACATGTAGGTACCGCGATGTCGCAGAGCCGCACAATTGAACGCACGATAGCGAACCACCACATGGTTTCCGTGTCATGAACAGCCACGACAGGAGAACCTCAAGTCGGTTCTTGATTGCCTTGCCAGAGAAATGGCGGGCCACGACGGGTCGCCTAATTCAGTTCTGGCGAACCATGACTGGTTCAGTGGTTTCTGGTTGCCTTCAAATTGTTCAGACATTGCAAACCACGATTGGTTGGTTGCCTTGTTCAGTTCCGTTCGGCGAACCAAGGGTACGCCGATAGGTACGCCGATAGGTACGCCGATAGGTACCTAACCAAGCTAAGCAGTCGGAAAGTCAAATTTGCCGATTACGTACCACAGTAAAACTGATGGTTGCCTTAAAATTATTAATCCCTGCAAGGCTTTGCGACGCAGCCTCTCATGGTTGGTACCTCGGTACGTCGTGATCTCCCACGTTGAAGCGTCGGTCTCCAGGCTCTTCTCACAGCCTGGTAATAAAGTCCATTCGACACTGTGGGTGCCCTGGGTTGTTGCACCGGCCGGTTTTGCACAACCTTGCCCACATACACACTTCACACGGTATATCTCATCCACGACCTTCCAATCATCCCACTGAAATATCTTGGCATCAGCCATCCATCATCCGTTGTATTTTCTCTCCTCGCATTCTCGTCGCTTGGCATGTTTTCATCCTGGATACTTTCAAGGACTGGACTTTCACGAGAATTTTGTCGGTACTGTGCGGCTCGGCCCTCGGGCGCAAAAGCCCATTTTGATGTCCTGGCACTCCCATGCCCCAAATAGGTAGCGACCACAGAAGATCTTGGATTATGTTGACCCGCATCATTGGACAATAGTACGATTGACGAACCCCGGCGCTATTATGCAGGCAGTTTACGCCCCTTGGAGATGTACACCCAACGGAACGGTCTCTCATCCAAGTTTCAAACTCCACAACATAGGTAAGGTATCGTTGAAGCCACCAACTCTTCCAGCCCACATCACATAGCCCCTCTGGCACAAGACTAACCTTCACCTGGTCGCATACTATCGATAACTACCTCTAAGACTTTCCTCTATGCCGACCCAACATATATATGTAGTCATCGACACCCTTTCTATTTCTCGTATTCATATTCTACTTCACGTTCTTACTTCCATCCTTCTCGTAAACATATTCACCAAAGCCTGCCTTCGTCCCTTCTCCCATCCTACACTCTCTCATACCACAGCTCCGAATCATCATGCCGTCCCATAGTAACAAGATTTCCTCACCTCCTCCAACTTGGACAACAAGGAAGGCGGAGGGTAGCTCTACCGCTAGAGGCCCTAGGTATGCATAAAAGAACCATAGCTGCAGGATGCCATTATGCTCATGTCCAGTCTAACATGATCTCGCATCAGCAAGCGATCGGTTCTTCCACAGAGTGGCTCCATGTCCACTGGGACGAGGACCGTCGGACGATCAACCGCATCAAATTCAGTGTCGGTTGCTTCGGCCTTCGACAACAGCGACACTCCTTTCGACGACGGTTCTCTCCAGCACCGACGTCTGGCCATGTTCGCGGCCCAGCACCGCCAGGAGGACGGCACTCCTTACGGCCGTCTTCAGGGCACCACGACTATTACTACTGCCGCGACCAACAAGGACGAGGAAGCGCGCGATGCCTTCTATAAGACTCGTGCTGCCGAAGCCATCTGCAAATTCAACAATACTTTTAATGCAAACAAGTACCTCTAGTCATCCATACCACTTGTTATGCACGGCTCCACTTGCTACCCCACCATTCCAGCAACGCAGCGTCCCCCAAACCCCACCACCTTGGCGGAAACCTCGAAATTACAACCAATCGTATTTTGTGTTAGCGTCCCAAATAGGAAAACCAGTGCTTTCGGCACTTACACAGTACACCACGCCTAGACCGCAGCTCCATCAATTGGAGAAACATTCTCGAACGTCACAACGGCGTCCCGTCATTCAGGCCCAGACATTTCATTAATTCGGGAGAATGCGAAAGCTCAAAAACACATCTGCTTCCATTGCACAACTTCCATTACGATGCTACCGGATTCATTCCGTTGCCGCTTGTCACCAAGCACCGCTCATATTTCTTTCCTCCACCACACGCTTGGAAAACCCTTTCCTTTGTTATCATCTCGATCACAGCCACAACTATGATACCTACACGAAGGCTATGATGCCCAGTTGACAACGCCACTCTTTACGTCCCATTTCACGCCATCTATGCTTAGTAGTACACACATATAACGACGATCTATCGCTTCCTCCCTGCAACATTTGGCACATCTCAGGCTCTTTTCCCCATCTGCTCGTTAAATTTCACTTCATCCAATCCACCAACCCCGCACGACACGCGGGTCACACACACACACCTAGGTCGTTGGGCCCGACAGGACCATGAACAACGGTCACCATCAAAACACTGCACGCCGCGTTTTCTTTGGTGTAATCACGGCTACTGGCACCGACAAACTATCATTATGCCTTTGCACAGAAGTGTCCATACTGGTAATCATCAACGGCGCGGTGCCTGCGTCTGCTACCCTCGGTGAAGTTGGAGGAGAGTTGGAGAACGCAACGCCAAGCGATTCATGCAGGGGCTAACCATGTACACGACGTACCCCAAAAGGTACATATCTCCTCGGCATAATGCAGCGAGCGACGGGAGCTGCATGACCTTTGAGTATGGATTAATTCTTGGATGAAATGATGACGGGAGATACACCAGATGGATAGAAAAACAGCTTTCAGATAGACCTAAACTTCTTGAATATCACGTTGTCTGTTCGGAATCTCCTTCGCTTTCGCCCGTGAAAAGGTTCAGGTACTTCCACGATTTCTGGGGGTACTCGTTGTACCTGCTTCTCCAAATCTCCAACCCCTCATGCGGAGAATTTCCGTCGTGCTCACTGCTCCCGTGGTGCTCACACAGTAAAGTGCGGTGTAATGCGATCACGGCTTGCCATGCTCAGCATTGCACGACAGTCGTCGGACATATTGTACCATGCATGCTCTGTATTGTCTCAATTCCACATTCCCGCTGTCACATATAAGATGTGCATACATCCCACAGAGTGCCATGTTATAGAAATACCCCAAATCGGTAGTGGTGTCCTACCCGGTAAGTTGAAGAGGTGATTCTTTTGGGAATAATGAACTTGATATGTATTTATCCGTAGTCTGTCTCCCGCCTGCTACGTGAATGAAGAACCTAGTACTATGCCAAATTTCCTTCCCATGCTTGCTGTCGATATCCTATGTCTTGATCCATTCCAATGCCCGCCATATATCAATCCCACCCATCGTCTACCACTTCACATCTCCATCTCCTCTACATCGGCCTGTCCTTTAACCCTCCACTCTCCCACCACGCCCATCCCTTCCTCTTCCTTCTCCCTCACGTACCCTACTCCCCAATCCCTCCGTCCCGTTAACAAACCCCTACAAGCCTCCAACGTAGCATAAAGCGCTAACTCCTCTTTCTCCTTTATCCCCTCTTCTCTTCCAGTCAACCTCTCTCCCTGGGCTTTATTAACGGAACCATTGCATACCAACACCCCCCAGTCCAGGACCTTCAAAACCCCCCTGCCCCACTTGTCTCTCGCCCGTACGTTAGCCCCCTGCTCCAACAATACACTCAAAGCAGTCTTCCTTCCTAGCCTCGCCGCCATTAACAAGGGCGTTTCTCCCCTTCTGTTTCTCGCTTCGATGTTCGCTCCGCCTCTGATTAGTGTTTCGAAAATGCTTTGGAGAGTCCGAGACTTATCGTCTTCATGGTCAGGAATATGCTGAATGAAGGCCATAAGGGGGGTGGTACCGGATTTGTCGTATGCGTTTGGGTTTACGCCTACGGCGTTGTATCCAGAGGAAGGATGGAGGAGGGAGTGTAAGTGACGGAGGCGACATGGAAGAGGATTTTCCTTTTCTGTCACTACGCCGAAGGTACTTGTAATAGGAGAGGGGTGGGAAGTGGGACCAGGGGATTGAATGGCATGGATAGGAGTGAATTCCGATGAGAGTGATGAGTGTCTGCTGCGCTTTTGGGGACGGCTACTGGACGTGGATGATAGGGCGGAACGTTGCTCGTCCATGCTTTGTTGGTTGATGATAGCTTCTGCCAGACAGTGCAAGCCGTTACGGCCTTCAGAGTCCTCGGCGAGGGGGTTGGAATAGGCTGAGTGGATGATTTTGATTAAACGGGCGTGGTAGGCTAGGAAGGGGCCCTCGTCTGCTGGAGAGGGTACTCCAGCGCCGCTGACGCTGGGGGAGGGGATACTGGAGGGCGTGCTAGAGCGGTTGGGGATTTCGTGTGGGGAAAATGAGTTGGGGCTGCCGTATATGGGAGTTCCAGGTTGTAGAATGGCCGGGCCCGGCTGGACATTGGCGACTGGATCGAAGCCGAATGCATCTCGAGATAGTGGAATTGCGGGATTGTAGTATGCTAGGACATTGGTCAAAACTTCTCGGTCTGCCACCAGGGATGCTGCCCGGTGGAAGAAGGTGCGGCCATAGACATCCGTGATGTGGAAGATGTCCTGGTTAGAGCGACGAACGAGGTCAAGAAGTCTTCGCAGAGAAGACAGGACGCTTGGGACATTGGTGAACCATTCGAGGCTCAAGACATGGAGAAACGTCTGGTTTGCAGTGTTGGTAAGGCCTAAGGCACCGCCGGCGTATGGTACGAGCCGAAATAGCTGCTCTTGATAGCCGCTTGTGGCAGCAAACAAGTGAAGTAGGGTGTTGCCAAAGGGATCATGCAACTGGCATACCTCCGGTGATGGATTCCTGACCAAGTCGCTAACTTCATCTCGTATCTCTCCGGTTGGTGTCAGCCATGAGCCTTCTTCTCTTGTCGTTTCCGCCACGATTGCGCACCAACAAGTTCCGCTACCATGCCCGGGTGCTGGAACTTCAGCACAGTTCAGGGTATGGGCAGTCAGGAAATCCCCTGGTACCGCAAATCCCAGTGTGGGGGGCTCCTCGAAGGTGCCAACGTCCGTCTCTGGAAGCTCGCAAGACTCGGCCCACCAAGGATGTCGTTGTATCTCTTCGAGGTCTGACCCACTGGCTATCGTGAAGTTGTCGAGTAATGAGCACACCTTTTCGGCGTATAGCGTCGAACAGTCGGATATCCTTCGCTGGACCTCCCTAGGCTGTGGTCGGCCAATGATATGGCCAGGTGTTCGCTTGCGAATAGTAGACTTTGACAGACAGTCGATGCGTTGATCCATCTCAACTCGTGACTCCGGGCGCAGATAACGGGGGTCGTTGTCGAGCATTTTATGCACTGTCTTTTGGGCCGAGTTTTTTCTGGAGACCGGTCAGCCACCGTTGACTTGCCAGGGAGCGGTGCTTTATCACATACCGGGGAGTGAAGAGATCATCCTCAAGAACCTTAATGATCTTTCCGATTGACAAGGTTGTGTAGACATACAGTCTGGCCAACTTCCGTGACCTCGACACGGTCCACTGAGGTGGCCGCCCGATCCTTGTGCCCCCAGGAGAAGCTTTGGAGGATGAGTTTCCAGGAGAGGACATAATAGACGAGTATAAGGAGGACTGGGATGTTTATTTCGCTTGAGTCCAAGATGATGGTGTTGTTCTTCGGGGATGTAGTTCCTCTTCGGGGACCTGTACCATCATATACCTGTGTTCAAGCCCATGTTGGTTCCCGAAGAGTACCCACATGCCGACCCGGTCGCATTCTTTGGCAAAGGCCGTAAGCTCATGGTATGGATTGTTCATTGTGAGATGCTGAACTGGGGTGTTCGTCCTCGTAGGAGTTAACTGATAGCGAAATGCAGACGGAGCGACGATGTTCGACGGCAGACTTCAGATACGTACGATAAGGTACCGTCTAGGGAGGATGACAAGGGTATTGTGGGACAGTTGAACTGGTAATATCAACCGTTGTGTTTTGCATGTTTGGCAAAAAGGGGTTGCCGAAGTGTAAAAAGTCGGGTTGTTGGGTCTGTTGTAGCGCGGCAGGTCCTGGACAGTAACGGGATGTGTTAGCGGGTTTAGGAAAGCAAAGACGAGGGATGAAAGATAGCCAGAGCAGCAAGAGCGTACGTCCGCAGAGAGTCAGTATCAACCTAAGGAACGGTATCTGGTAGGTAGATCAGTAATCTCGGCCTCAAGAACGGGCGCCGGAATTGCCGAGGGATTGGGTTGCGCATCAACGGTGGACGGGCTGATAAAAGGTGGAAACAACAGAGAGGATATGGTGCGAGAGCATGCATTTTCCAGGCGGCCTTCCATACAACAATGGTCAAGAGTGAAAGCGAGGATAAGGTTGCGGACGGTTACACGGGCGATCGGGTGCACCAGTCGCCTTGTAGATGAACGGTTAGGTGGTGGTTGCGTTCGCCCATCCGATCCGGTAGGTTGGCGCAACTAACAATGCTTGTCCTCGGTGTACTTGGTGTTGAAGGTTGCACACCCTCCCCCTTACAGGGACAAGGTCCGAACTCCGAATTCCTTCTAGAAAGCTTCTATGCATGGGCCACAAGGAGGCCGTGATACCTGACCCGAGTATGTTTGCTTGTCCCAATCAAGACAACCACACGTTTCAGCTCGTAGTTGTTCGTTCTAGGACCGATCGAGTCGGAGCTGAGCTCGAGAGGAAGAATGGAGTTGCCGAGGAGATTGCTCGGTAATATCTGCGAGAACACCATCATCAGCTGAGGCTCGGCGGGCAGTCATATCGGCGGTGGGGGAGCGGAGACGGTACCAGAGCCACGTGGTTGGCTTTCCATGACAGCTGTGGCCGGGGAAGGTCGCAGGACCTGCAGGGGGTCCATAAAGATTGATAGATTGTTTGTTGGCTTCCACTTGAGGGATGCCTATCAGTAGTCCCCTTGCCAACTTGTTGCGTTTCGGGTCTTTGTCGACGAGTAATCGGGCAGCATGAGCACAAGGGACAACAGCGTTTGGCGGGCATTGTTCGGTCGAGATCTCCAAAGAGGTAGGATGGCAGATGACAACGTGGGAAAACGAGACGGAATACAATAACCGTACGTAAACAGTGTAGACTCGGAGATGGAAGATGACGGGATGCAGTGATGACAAAGCAAACGAGGCTTCCATTCGTGCCTAGGCATAACAAAAGCGGAAGGCACAAAGGGTACGTGTCCCGCGTTGGCTGCAAGGCTACCTACGGATCAGGCAGCAGTGCATTTCGCAGACAGACGCGGCAGGATTGCAGGAACTTAACACTCGACTCCAACTTCTGATGACCGAACTTGGCCAGAACATCAAAGACGGGACTCTGAGATACAAACACCTAAACAGCACTCAAGTCAAACACGGAGGCGCATTCACCGTTTTGTTTCAGATCCATCGATTGATCTTTATTTCCGCTGTTTGTTCCAGAGCCGCAGGCCATAACTAATCGCAAAAATTCCCCGACTCCCTACCCAACGTCATCATCATCTCCAGACTCCAATCCAACTCGGGTACGTAACCACTCTCTCCCCTTTACAGACCACTAGTTCATCAGCCCAAAGAACTTCAACATCACCGGCTCATTCACCGGAGCCACATGTCCCACGCCTGCGCCCATATACCCAACCAATTTGCTGCCATCCCCATACAGCATCTGCGTGTACGCCTGGCTCGGCACTCCGCTGACATTCCTCGAAAACTCGATCCCCAGCACATTCGACCACTGCTTCAGGGCCTCCATCGCACACTTCGGAGACACCAGCGTATCGGCAGCACCATGGATAATTTGCATCCGTGGTCTGCGTCCCGTATACCCTGGGTAAGAATTCCTCACAAAGTTGCCCCATTCCTGCGGAGTGTGCTGCAGCCCCCTGGCGCACGTCTGGTTGGCTGAGAAAGGAGTAGCCGACGCAGCGCCCGCGAAACAAGCGTGGGCAACGCCCGAGTACGCAGCTCCGGCCTCGAAGACCTCCGGGTAAGTGCCAGCGAGGACGTTGGTCATCATGGCACCCGAAGAGCTGCCCATCACATAGACGCGCGAAGCGTCGCCCTTGTATTTGGCCAGGGTGTAGTTCACCATGGCAATGATGCCGACCGAGTCGCCACCGGCTCCGTGCGTGAGAGAGGCAGGGTCGTTAACTCCCCAGCAATTGGACATGTTGGGTGTGCCGGGGTAGATGAGAATGAAGCCAAGTTGGTCGGCGTAGGAGGGGAGGCGTGTGCCGGAGTAAAAGCCAGGGGCAGTGCCGCCACAGCCGTGGAGCTGTCGTCACCTCGTTAGCATCGCGGTTGTGTGGGAAGAAAGATGCAAGTACTCACAGCTACGATGATGGCGGGCTTTGTGGCCAGCTTGTCAGGGACGTAGGTGTACATCTGGATTTTGGTGGGGTTACTGCCCCAGTTCGTCACCTGCTGCAGCGAGGCACAGAGGCCCGTGGCCGCGGTGAGGGCGAGCCCGAATAGTGTTTTGGCCAGCATGGTGAAAAAGGTGAAGGAAGTAGTTGAGGTGTTGGCAGATAATGGCTAACTGTTTGCTTTCCCCAGATTCTCGATCCGGACTGGCATGGCGCCAGACCATTTATACCCCAATCATTATCCCAAGGACATCTCAGAGGCCAATGCACGCGTTCATCGATCCCTCGTTCAATATAGGCCTCCTTGTTCAATATCATCCTCCTCAACAACGTTCCCACGATCCGTGCGCATAAAGGCCTAATCGAAGTGGCCGTACAGGAGCAAAACTCCCAACTAGGCAAACTCCGAAAACTCCGTAAGCGATGTTGCCCTCGTGCAAGCGATCCAGTCGTCGTGCAAGGGAATGAGAGTCTTGAGGTACATTCGGCAAAACAAGACACACGCACAGATGCATGTGGCGGGTAAATATTTGCCGTCGACGCATCACAACGTAGCATTTCCCCAGATCTTGTTATGGTACCCCAGAGCATCCAAATAACCTTTTGACTTTTCGGGCCAAAGAGCCGCAGCTTCGGCAAGTGGTGTCGGTAATTGGGAATAGCCTCACCATTGACACTCGCGTGTCATTGGCATGGGAGCAGACTAGATGACGTCAGCCATGCTTTGTTTCAATGCCAGTGCATAGAAACAGCACTTCCTGCTCTCCAAGACGGACTTAGCCAGTCGATCTGACCGAATCTCTGGCGGTCTACCTCTACTCTGTGATGGGGAATACCTTTCCCCGTTCCCTGGCTAGAAACTCCAGTGTCATGCTGGTTGTTTCATTCGTGCCGAGGGACACTCTGTTCCATTTGCCGCTGGCTGTATCCGAAGTGACAGCGAGGAGAGCAGCAATGATCGAGCATATCATCCATATTAGGTAGTGATTGTTCATCGAGGGCGAAATGCGGTCATGGCCCAAATCTGCAAAGCCGTGTATCTGGACGGCAAGCTATTGACAGTTCCAGAGTAAATGTTACACATCCACATCTTGTCGAATCAACTGACTTCAACGCCCTCTTGCCGCCCTGCGCTTTCATCGTCCGTTTTCGTGGTGACAATTTGTCCCAACTTCGATCGGTCAGTTCCAAGGCTCAAGATCAGTGCCTTGAAGAGCCTATGGAATGGTTCCAACATCGCCATCCAGGTCCAGTGACCGGGGACTTGTCCAGACTGTCAGCCAAATGGCCCTTTGACGTTATCCCTTCGCCGGCTTTGACCGGCGTTTCGCCAACTGCGCCGCTGTGTCCTGTGTGGTGCTCAAAGGAATGAGGTTGAGCAGATGGGACACTAGTAGTGAATGGCTGGAAGGCGGGTGCCGGACACTACGCTAAGGTAGCCAATGAAGGGCAAGTTCGATTGTTTGTTGAAATTGAACTGAATCGTGATTCCGTGGCCTGGTTGAGATGCTTTGTTTTCAAGCATGCGACTGCAAACAACCTGACTGGACGGATTCTTCATAGGTCACATTCTCCTCCGCTCGTTTCTTTCAATTCTAACCCTTGACCATTCCCCCCTTTTTGAAGAACGCGTCCATCTCCTCTCTCTTCACCTTCAGCCACCCTTCTTCCACTTCCCCCTTTCTCATTTCCTTTCCTTCTTCTCCGTACCCCAACCTCACCAACTCCCTAACCAACTCACCCTCCACCCCGTTAAACACTCCCAGTTTCTCCACCACCCCAAAGCACCTCGACGCTCTACTCCCCTCCAACACACCCGCTACGCTAACTGGCAATGGTCTGCCTTCTGCCTCCAATTTTTTCTCGGCCTCCCGGAACTTCTGGCGGTAGAGATCCCTCGCCTTCTGCTTTTTGACCGTCTTACCGTATTCCGGGTGCTTTTCGTCACGAAGGATCAAGGACTCTTGGTGGGAAGAGAGCAGAGGGAACGGAACAGGATAGTAAAACACCTCCCACGGAGCAGACTGGGCCATCTCCCAGTCTATGACAGCTAGGAAGTCGTAAGCGCTAGCGGAGGAGGAATTGGGAGAGGTGGAGACAAGGATGTTTTGGATCCCGAGATCCATGTGGTTAAAGGGAAAGGGGCCGTTGACGGCGGGAGCAGAGGGCGGAGAGCGAAATAGGGGGGAGTTGTGGACGAGGTCACGGAAGATGAAGTGGCCTAATTTGTTGAGTTCGGAGGGGGATTCGGGATCGGGATTGGTTGGGTGGGAGGGTGATGGGGGTGATGAACGTTGAAGAGTAGCTTTGAACCTGGCGTCGGCGATGTTGTGGAAGTATTCCCAGCTTGAAGATAGGGGGCCGCGGTCGGCAAAACCGTTTATGGATGGCGTTGCTATGGGACCAATGGTTGGACCTTTCTCCGGGGAGTATTCCGATATGGAACCGATGGTTGGGAAGGTGAAGGAGGCGAGTTCTGCTTGGGCCATCGTCCATTGCGACATGATGTGTTCTTGCGTCTTAATCTTCTCTATCGTCAGTACATGTACCTCTTTGCTCTATCCATGTTATCAATACTGGGAGCGAAACCCACCGGAAGATCCAAAAAATCTCCTCCTACATGTTCCACCGTATTCCCAAAGAAGCCCTTTATCAGCATATACGACGCCCCCACCCTCCGCGCCTGTTCACTCCCCGGTTTCTCAACCGCATAACACCTGGGAAACGGAAAGGTCTTCACATTATCCCTCAGGAAAGCCATAGTTGCCACCTCGCACTGCATCAAATAGGTCTCCGCCGCTTCTGCGTCGTCGCCTTTACCCTCATGCTCGGGATGCTTCGGCAGGCGTACGCGGGCAATGACACAGCGCCGATCGTCGAGTGTAGAAAACTCGAAGCAGCACCAGTACTGCCCGGCGGAGAAGCGGTCGGAAAGCTTGACGGGAGAGTGCAGCAGCTTTTCAACGTGGGACTTGAGGGCATCTTTGTTTATGGAGGACATGAAGCGTTCGAGACGAGTGCGCATTGGCCCGTTGTCTTTCCAGTCATCGTAGGAATTCCAGCGGTCGGATGGACGTTGTTTCTTGGGCTGTTCGTGTGGAAGGGGGGTGACGGAGGTGGACTTGTCAAGGAAAGCCATGGTGGCGGTGGTGGCACTTAGGTCTACACGGGGCCGGGCAGCGAGATCAGGTGGTGAAATCGAATTCGGGCGTTGGTGATCGCAGAATCTGTTACTTGACTGAAACGTCCAGTTGAATATGGATTAATCTTTTGAACTGGAATTCGATAACGTATGTCCGTTTGGGGTTTGTTGTTGGAGAGTTGACGGAATGTGACCATGAAGGGGAGTGATGTTTACAACCACTATCCCTACAACATGATGTAATCCCGCCTTTGCGCGCAATCCCCCGGTATTGCGACAATCAGAAGCCATATCCCAACTCGTATATCATCATGACGACGCATCTGATTGGGCTTTTAAGGGTTGGTCCGACGCAGTGTTATGTCGTGCGGTGTGGTTGTGTGAGGCCATCATTTCTTATGGTATGGACAATAAGGGGAGTAGATTGGGTACGAACTAACAACAAG